>BGPR01015392.1:0-36788 GCA_013235015.1 Araneus ventricosus
ATGTGTTGGTACTTCGTTAAGAATGATGTTTTAACAAATTGGTTTTGGCATAGTAATCTCCTGAATCATTTAAATGAAATCTCTTGGTTATAACTGTTAAATCTAATATGCTATTTGTTATCCTGGAGTAATTTGCCAAAATGCTGTTTAAAACATGAAACTAGAGTTGTTGAGTAAATTAGTTTTGGTATTTTATCTCTAAATTTTAATGATTACAATTGCTAGTAAAATTTACTCTGATTTTTCAGGAATTCATCAAATGTTAGAGCCATCATATCTGCTAAAAGTCATGATAGCTTGTTTTGAGTCTTTACATAATACAGATAAAAAAATTTTACTCGTGAAATTTATCAATATTCATTTATAAAACTATAAGATACAGAGATGCATTTTCCCCTATTTTATTCTTTTAAAATATGACAGATCAAGTGCATTTTTATTTGTAAGGTTAATTTTCAATTAAAAAGCTATTCTATGGAATATAATTGTAACCTTTACAATTCTGAAAAATGCTTTCAACTGTATCCCATCTATAAAGTTTCATACTTTACTTTGTAAGGATATTTGATTCTTGACCAGATTTAATATACACCAGCGTAACTAACATTCACTAACTATTTTCTGTTTTAATTCAAGATTATAATTTGTGATTTTATAAATTGACTGCCAGACTATTACATTTTGGAATTTGTAATAAAATGTTGATGAAATTGTTCAAAATTTGCCCATTAATAATTGTTTTTTTAATTTATAAATGTTAATTTTTTTCAATTTATTTAATTGAAATTTAAGTATTTTTAAAAAATTACATTTAGTTTCATAATGATAAACGGAAAACATTCGTTCACTCAAATTTGTTTGCTTTTTTTTTTAATTTACTCAGAATGCTAAAAAGAAACCTGTTAAAAATCATACTTTTATTTTATCTGATCTTCAATTCTAATAATAATTCTAAAATCTTAGCTTATTAAAATTAAAAAAAAAACTATGAATAGCACATTGTGTAAACGGAAGTATAATTTTGATGTAAGCTGTTTTCTTAATCTCTCAAACATTTTCCACGTGTTTAACTTATTACAAGTAAGAAAGTATTTATCTGAGATAATATATCTTGATTGATAAGACTGTTTACGATGTTTTGCTGGGATTGGAGAAAGCTTCTCTTGATGGAGGTATTCACGTTTTTAGACACATTTGTCAGTTTAATAACTTCATGGAAAATTTTGTTTTATTTTTTTCTCTTTCCTGCCTGAAGTCTAATATTAACTTCTTTCCCTTTTCTGTCATGTTATTTATCTTAAAACGTGAGATAAAAGTAGCTGTTTCAATCTGAATGGAGCTGACCTTTAAAACACACGCTTTGGAGTAACTGTTACTGATATGTATTAGTCATCAATCTTTCGCTCTTTTTTTTTTAACAGACAGTTGCTGTATTGGCAATTTAAGCTGCAGTGACTGTCTGGCCAAAAGTTAAAAGGTGAAATACTTGTAATTTTTTTCAAAGAGTTGCTTTAAAAAGGTTTGTATTATAATTGCTGATTTAGATCTGTGAAATTGAGGTTAGATTAGCAATTGGTTTCTAAATGCTGAGTAACAAACTTGTTCTTAAGTTTTATGTCTTATTTTTGCTTTATATAATATTGATAGATTTAATTACTATTAAGCTATTCATATATATATATAATTTCAACAGTTTTTTTTTTAATTTAGAGTAACCTAATTAATATTTCTTTCCTCATCTTAAATCTTCACTTGTCCCAAGATACCCATTTTTTTAAAGTAAATGCAAATATGTAGTTTGATTAATTTAACAATGAGTTTTTAAAGCCAGCAAAAATCAGAAGTTTCACCTCTTAACCGTTTCAGTTTTCTCTATTATCTAATTAGATGACACCTTCTGATTTGGAAATGTGTTGTTGTTTTGACTCAACTAAGAATCCATAGAACATTTTATATGCGTATGGATTCCGTGTGATTTTTGTATCCAATTACAATATCAATGAATGACTTAAGTTTAGAAATATGATAATTCGATGCAGTTACAATTATGATCAAATTAATTGAATGGTTGATATTAAGGTGTTATGTTAATAAATGGTACAAAAGTAAATGGTCAGTTTGTTATTTATCATGATTTGGTTCTTTCTAGAATAAATGTTTGTAATTTTGCTTTATTTTTTAAAGTTTTTGTAACATACATGCTGGAGGGTTGTCAAGGGGACTATTTAGACATAAAATATAACTGTCATATATATGACACAAGGTAATCTAATGCTTTGAAAGTGGAGGTTTGTGATTTTAATCAATTGTGCAATGTTGTATGTGTAATTTGCTGTTGTAAGATAAATTTGTTTCTCTCTTTCAGTTCTTTTGAGATCTTGAGTGTGGTCAAAATGGCTGATGAGAGGTCACGAAAGAAGGATCAGAAGAAATGTGGTGTTTGTGGTGATCATGCTTTGGGTAGCAATTTCAATGCTATCACATGTGAATCTTGTAAAGCATTTTTTAGAAGAAATGCCTTAAAACCAAAGGTATGCTCATAATCTCTTACATAAAAGCTGTGGCATTTACATTCGTATCTGAGATTGACATGGTTTTGAATATTAAGTTTTTGAATTGGTTACATAGACCGTGAAGCAATTACTGTTGTTTTTGTATGTGTCATATGATGCAATAAAATAATTCTTAAAACATGATCAAATTAAAGAGAAAGTTCTTAGCATTTTTTTTTTTCTTGGCATTACATTAAAGCAAGAAATATCTCAGGAATTTACTTTTAGTACATGTGAAGAATGTTGTTATATTTTTTATATTTAAAAATTGATGAATTGTGATATATTTTAATATTGAGAGCTTCATGGATATAATAATCTGCTTCTTTCTCACAAACACAAATGTCTGCTTCCTCAGGCTTTTACTTTGATTTCATTGTTTAATTCTTTCAAATATACTTTTTTTAAACAAACATTTCAGATCTAACATTTTTCTCAATTATAGTTTGCTTTCTTGAAAGTTCTACACTATATTTCTATAGATACTAGAAGACAATATCTCAGATCTGATTGTCACAAATTTAGTAACGAAAGTTGTAGTAGAAAGTCTCATGCACATTGGCAGAGTGCTTAAGAAATAAAAAAAGTATGAAACGCAGAACTGATCAATCAATTATGTAATTGTCTCTTGGCTTTGTCTCGCCCTCCATCGTGCAAATCTCTGTGTTGCTAACCTTTGTTTCCTTGTGGTGGGATCATTTCTATCCATATTGTTCAATTCAAAAATTAAGTACGCAAAAGGAATAGAAACCTCAAAATACTTTCTCTTTCAAAGATTCACTTCGGCACTCTCTCCCCAAAAATTCCCCTCCAAATTCTAAGGGAAAAAACCTCTCCTGTCTTGGTGTGGCATGTGGTGTGGTGGGTCGTATCTGCGCCTACGTTAGAGGCCTTGTCATGGCTTTTCTATTATAGAATATTCCACTATCATTTCCTATTTACTCTTAAAATGCTTGCATATATTGACATCATAGCCACAGATGACATAGAAATTTATTTAGTTAACAGTAGGTAGGCTTTAAAAATTTAGTTAGAATGTATAGTTTAAGTGTTTATCACCATTTAAATCGGAGAAAATTATCTTGGTACCATATGAATGCTATTGTTTATTTTAGCATGAAAGATAGCAAAGTCATAATTGAATATCTCATTCTGTAAGACACAGTATATCTTATCTTTTTTTTATGGATAATTTGATTTTACGATCTTGAATGGCGGAAATGTTGTTTAGCCTAAGAATATTAACTTGTAACTGAACCCCAGTTCATTATCAGTTCTCTATATAATTTGTATTACAAATTTTAAAAACTCAGAATTTTCAAGAAATCTTATCTAAATTTATCTTGAACAGTATATATTTCAATTCTTTTTACTTTTGTGTTCCAATTTTTTAAAATTGAATCTTCTGTCACAAAATTTAAAGTTAAAAAAATTTAATGACAATGTCTGCTATCTAATTGTGTCTGGTTTGGTAAATTTTTCAACTTGTCAGATAAAGTATTTATTTGGAAATAATTGTTAAAAATAATAAATGTGTTTGCGTTAAATAATGTACTTAATCAGAAAGAACATTCAAATTAAAACATAATTTTACTTCTAAATACCCTTTGAATTGCATCAGTGAAGAAATTTGTCACCTCCAAGAGTGATTTTTAAGACTGCTATGAATGATGGACGGAATGTTATTTCTGCTATTTGTCCCAAAACATAAGAAATCTGCATTAATTTTGTTTGTTATATTGATAATCTTTTTATAAATTTTCTAGAAAAATTATTTACTTGTAAAGATAATAAGAATTTTTTGAAACTGTTTATCCTCACAAACACATATATTGATGCTGTAGAAACTTTACGTCAAGTTATACTGAAAAAGCAAGATTAAAGCTATTAAATGGTACAGTTTTAATGTATTGTCAAAAATGTTTATAATAAAAATTTTCTAAAGCTTTGATTTCATTTCTTTTTTTTTCTTAAGTAAAATAACTTTTGAACCTTTATTCTTTATCATAATTCTTAATAAATTTTGAGTCATTTCTAGTTCAAAGTCATTCATGTTTTTTTCTGTTTTTGTTGACAAATTTTTCACGAAATAAAAAAAAGAAACAGACATTATCTATGGGATTCTTGATTAGTCAATTCCATCATCTTTGTTAAGCCACAATCCAGAATAGCTGTTCTGTTGAATAATTGTTCATGTGATGTTAAGAGAAAAAGTTCTTAAGCCTGTGACAGTTTTTTTTTTTTTTTTTTTTTTTTTTAAATAAATGAATAGAAAAGAAGAAAAAAATGTTTGTACAAACCATTACAATGTATAAACCATTCTTTTATATATAAATGCAAGAAATAACAAGAAAGAAAGGAAAAGAAAAAAAAAGTTTCTTTTAATGCACTTAAATATATTATATTTAAATTTTGACTATGAAGGAAGAAAATATGTGTGTTAAAAAACTAATCACCAAATAATAATAGTAATCTTTAGATACTAAGCAGATAGTAAATAATATCTTCTCGGATATTGTTTATTATTTATAAAAATATAGAAATTTAAATATTTTCATTTCAGTTTTTTAAAAACTGAATATGAATGTTGAAAATTAGTTGTTGATGAAAATTCATGTAGATTTTAAAATGAAAGCTTCATTTATTCTTTTCAGTCACATTTTGTAATCTCCCCTTTTGAATCTCCTTCTTCTATCTAAAATTTATGATTTGAACTGAATTTTATGCATGTGGTTTCATTTTGTTGTATAAACAAGATGTCATATTTGAAATTATATATTTCAGTTCTCAAACAAGGAATATTGATTTTTAAATTTCAATTTGTATATTGTTAAGTGGATGTATTCTGGAGACAAGCAAATGTATTTAATATTGGCTTCACTTTTGATCTTCTTTTGAAAATTTATCGTATTTTGATTCCAGGAATTCAAGTGTCCTTTTGAGAACAACTGTAAAGTTGACTTGGTGACACGGCGATTTTGTCAGAAGTGTCGTTTGAAGAAATGCTTTGAAATTGGAATGAAGAAAGAATGGATCATGTCCGAGGAAGAGAAGAAAGCAAAGAGAGAAAAGATTGCCCAGAACCGTAGAAAGCGCAGCAGTCAGCAAGCTCATATATCAGATAAGGAATTCACCTACATAAAAACTGAAAGTCCTGATGACACTCAAACTGTGCTGAGTCCACTGTCCACCATGTCTCCACTAACGCCACAAACTCCAGGAAGCGTTGGCATCACAGCAGAACTTCCAAAAACTCGAGTTTTCAATCATCAACCTCTTACTCCATCAGATTGTGAATACAGCCCACCAGCAAAAATCCCTCATTTAGAAAGTACGTCTGATTCTGTGACAGATTCAAGATTCTATGAGGATGAAAACAGTACTAGCACTGTTGATAGCAGTTACGCACCCATCAAGAATGAACAAGCCAGGTCTCGCCAAATCAGCAATGCAGAATGTAAAAGGTTGCTAAATGCAGATGATACAAGTGCTTCAGAAGATGTAAACACTGATGACTGTATGGTACCGAAAGCAAATTTACCGGGTACATCTGCAGTTTCTTTTGACGGTATCCCGCAATCGGCTTTTGCCAAAGCTGTGGAGATTGAGTTTACTGAGCTACCTATTAGAAACACTCTTATCAACTCTAAAGAGCTTAACACTATTGAAAAGATGAAACTTCAGGAACTTGTGAATGCCAATGAAGTCCTGAAGATGCCTTTGGTCTGTGGTCTCAATGATCCCAGCCTCATTGATGTCATCAATATGACTGACCATGCCATCAGGCGACTTATAAAAATGTCCAAGAGAATAAGCTCTTTTAAAAACTTGTGCCAGGATGACCAAATAGCCCTTCTAAAAGGAGGTTGCACCGAGATGATGATTTTGAGGTCTGTCATGTCTTACGATCCAGAGAAGGAATGTTGGCATGGACCTCAAGGACCCAAGATCATGTCCATAAAGGTAGACGTTTTAAAAGAGGCAAAAGGGAATTTGTATGAAGAGCACAAAAGGTTTCTGACTTCATTCCATCCACAGTGGCGAGCTGATGAAAACATTATGCTGATACTCAGTGGCATTGCATTGTTCACTCCTGAACGTCCAAACACGGTACACAAGGAATCCATAAAACTGGAGCAAGATTGTTACTACTATCTTCTCCGTCGCTATTTAGACTCCAAATATGGTGTGTGTGAGGCAAAGCCTATTTATCTGAAACTGATACAGAAAATACAAGAGCTTCACATCTTAAATGAGAACCATGTCCGTGTTTATTTAGATGTTAATCCTAAAGAAGTTGAACCACTTTTGATTGAAATTTTTGATTTAAAAAATTAATTTGTTGTTGTATATAGATTGTGCTTTCTCATATTAGTTTTTTGGGATAGTTACATTTCATCTTTGTTTATATTGTTTTTCATTGTTCGACATTTTTATCTGCATATGTTCTTCTGAAACACAAATATTTACATTTCATAACTAGGCTTTCTCAATTATTTTTCAAATATGGCCATGAAACAAAACTCAGTTACTGGATTTGCAAGATAAAAACTTAGTTAAAAGTTATTTATTGTTATATATTGATTTTTACAAATTGTTTCCCAAATGTTATGACTCGGTTTTACCTTCTGTTAATCACTTTGTGAATGCATTAGTTATTAAATAAGATTCAAATTGTTCATGCATTTTTTCACTAAACCCATCAGACTGTTGAAAGATCTAAGGTAGGAAGATATTGCTAGTTTGGTTTATGAGGTTGAAATTTTGCTGTATTTTTTTTTTGGGGGGGGGGGCATGCCTATGCATTTTTGATGTATGGAATAATTTTGTCTGATATGTCAAAAGTGCATGGTAATTTGAGATTTTGTTGAAGTTGCGTGATTATGTGTTAAAAATCATTTGAACACATTTTTAATCCAATTATTCTAAATTCATTTTAATTTAACCTCCCATGTGGCTAATTAATTTTTAGTAATGTATTTCAGCTATGAGAAATGAGCTTTTAAAGTGGATTAATTGTTTTTCTGCTTACAAAGAAATAAAATACAAAAGTGGATAAATCTTTTTGGCAGGTAATTGGATCTTTTATAATCTGAAGAATATTTTACATACATTGTTTTTAAAAAAATGCACTAATAAACATGAATTAGCTGTTTAGGAATTGAAAAGTGGACAGAAAAAGTCAATTCAATCACTTAGTTTTAAATTTTATTCATATGTTTTGTTAGAATTAGAGTTAGAATTTTCTTATGCCTTTCCAGAACATGTGAATAACAGAAGGTTAAGAGCATTTCTTCTTGAATTGTCTGAAGTTATAATTTACTTTTAGAAAGGTTTTGTTTTGTTAATGGTTCAGATGAATAAGAATGTTTTTTCTGTACATTATATATTTGAGTTTCATGTGCTTTAAATGTGTTAATAGTTCTGAAATGTTTTGTAAACTGAATTTTAAATGTTATTTGTGACATAAATTTTATATTCACGCTAGTCATTTGTAAATCAATCATTGAAATCAGGTAAAGAGTACAAAATCATGCTTTGTTGAAGATAAATAACTCAATACTGTACCTCTTTATATTTTTATATAATGTTTTCATTTTTCATGTGAAAGTATCATCTGCAATTCATAATTCAGCTTTTAAAGTGCATTTCTGTTGTCATGTACCAGAATAACTGAATGTCGGTCGAGTGTGAATGTAATTAACACAGACAGTTTTGTGTATGTCCAGCATATGTTAATTGGCAAGTGGGATGGATCTATTATTAAAAAAAAAATTGATGTTTGTAATATATGACAAAACACTCTAATATTACTGGGTTTTTTTTTTTTACAATTGATTTAGCTAAGTTTTTGATTTATTTAGTTTTGACCTTTAGTTGGATTTAGTGAACCAAGTTGAATTTAGTTGGACACACAATATTTAATCTGCTTGTTATTGCATGTATTCAAACAAAATTTCTCTCATTAATAGTATGTTTTTTATTACTGAAGCTAAAATATACATAGGTAGATCTACAGGGTATTACATTTTGATTCTATTGCCATTCCACAGTCTTCAATTAAAATATCTTGTGAAGGCAATCTGTCCAAAATAGTGAAAAGAAACACAATAACTCATTTACTAATAAGGAGTTTTATAGATAATTGCTTTTATTAATTAGATTTAAATGCCTTTGTATGACACTATATGGTAAAGAATAATTAATTTAGTTTGATTTATTACTCAGTTTTGTGGGATAATGGTGGAGAAAGGTTGATGGGTATATATCGTGTAATTTTGAATGATTTTCGATTGAACAAAAAGGAGGTGCCACATCTTCCAAACTTCCATTCATTGTTGTATAAGAATGGTTCAGATCAGTTGTGATACAATTGTATTTACATTAATGCCATTACAAGGGCAATGCAATTCAGTACGTGGTATCTGAAGGATTCGAGCCAACCTAAGATTTGATCTAATCTAAATCTAACCTGATCAATTTTCTTTGCAATAATTCATCCTTATGACGAACAATGAACATGTGTCTTTAAATTATTCAATGCAGTAACTTGAAATTTATTATATCTGTTTTATAATAATCAGATTGTTTTTATTAATGTTTACTGTTAAGTAAAAATAATATAATAATGTATTCATTAATAGTGTACTAATTCAGAGCAATTTGTCTCGTTAATTCTATAAGTTTGTTTCAGTATTCAATACTCCCGTTTAATTTATAATAATAAACGAGGATAAGGATCATAGTTGATCGTGATATTCAACTTTCTGAATTTGTAGGAGTTTTATGAGCAAAATGCTGTGCTTCATGCATGCTGTAAAATGGGGGTAATATAAAACTTGGTGATTTTCAGTCAACCATAGACATCACAGATATTCTGAAATCTAAAAAGAGCATATAAAATTTGGATACCATTAAACTGAAATTTTGTTCAAACAGGATTTGCCTGAATTTTGTATCTAAGTAGGATCTTTGAAAATGGAATCAATTCATGTGACGTCACAGTCAGGTGACTGACAGCTGTGCAGGTGATCCAATGTCTAATTGCACATTGCCTTGTGCTATGCTGTGATGTCACACACATCGTTTATCCTTCAACAAGATCTACAGTAACTTAGAAAATTAAATTGCTGTGGTGCATCTGATAATTATCATGTGGATGTGAGTTGACTCCATTATTCAGTAAATAACCTTGCTTCCATTTTTATTTAAATAGAAAAATAAATCTACAGATTTATGTCATAATAGATATTGAACTACATTTGATTCGTATTTATTGCTATGAACACTGCTAATTTCGCTCTCTCTTTCTTTTGTATAAAATGAGATGTTTTTCAGTGTTGTTTGAACGATGCTTAATTTTGTCAAACAATATGCAGTAAAACTTCGATTAACTGTCAGTTTCTGTTATCTGTCATCATCTAAAAAAATATCAACAAACAAGCATCTTTAAAATCGTCCGCTGATTACTTTTACATCCTACTTTATAAAGCTGGAAGTGACTGTGCTGTGTGATGGCGGAAGTGACTAATCATCGTTTATATCGTTACAACACATTTCTGCTCATTACTACTCTTCTGTCGAAGTTTGTATTGATTGTTTTGTAAAATTAAATACCAACATGTATATTTCATTCCCTTTTAAAGGATTTCATTTTCGTCCCAAGTCAGCAGTGAAATCACGTTACTGTACATATGTATGAGGAGATTTCTGGTACCCCTCTATTCAGTTATCTATCACAGCCGTGGTCTGCATAGTGACAGTTAATTGAACTTAATGAAAAGAAAAGTTAAATGAAAAACCTATTAAGAAAATTTAGAGTGCATTTAATGTTTTTCTTGCATGACTTTTTTAATTCTTGTTCAAATTAAAGGCTATGCCCTGCAGTTGTGAAATAATGCATATGCGAAATAAATTTTTAAAAAATGCCCTTCCTTCGTTTTGTTACAAATTATATTTTCGATAAATGTATTTTTATGGCAATCGAAAGAAGGGATTTTAAAATATATCGAGATATCTGTTTGTATTTGGGAACCAAAATATTTTCTAACTCGTTGAAAGGAATAAAAAAATATTTTTAAAGTTAGATTTTTTGAAGCCTTCAATGTATATGCTCTCTTATCTTTATTGATAAATTTATTTTAATAAATTTCTGACAATGTAAAATAAACAATAAAAGAGTTCAGGAATAAGAAACTAAAATTCAAACACGATAAATGGTTTGGGAAATTGAACAGCTTTATGCAGCAACATTGTGATGAAACTGCTAAATAGCTATGCTAAGTAAAAGAAAAAGTTATTGTTCGAATTCTTGATATAACTAAAATTGAGCTCAGTTATTGATTAAAAAATTCATGAGGTATATGATTAGTTTTTTATTGTTTATTAAAGAAGGACAACAAAAAATGGAATGGAGTCGATTCACTTTATGTCAAAATCTTGTGACAAATGCAACTGTGTGTGCCATCTGACATTTAACTGCATGTTGTTTTAAGTCCTTAGCACTTGGACGAAGTTTCTGAGAGAGAGAGCACAAGTTTGTGCTCTCTGAAACTGCTTTTTGACCGCTGAAATGAATGGTGAGTACTTTCAGTTGCTCAAACTCTTGCTTTCTCAAGGAAATCAGTTCCATGTGCTTTATGCGCTTTCCTGTAGCAAAGTCATCAAGACCAACATCAAAAATTAAACTGGTTTCCATGATCTTGACTAGTTGCATGAGTATGAATTGTCTTCAATTTCAATTTTAAAAAACTGGCATGTGTCTGCTTTTTTAAAAATATATGATATATTGTTGGTATATTATAGTTTTTATTTGATTGTTATTTATTTATGTATACTATTGGTCAAAATTTTATGCTGTAAAGCCAATTTAGAAAATATCAGTTTCTGTGTAACCCTAAATCATCAGTGGTAGTCAACCTGGTCCCTAACGCCCACTAGTGGGCGCTCCAGCTTTCATGGTGGGCGGTAGCGGAGCAACCAAAAAGATAGATTTAACTATAGTAAGTTGTTTTATAAAAATTTATTCTGCCAAACTTAGCGAAAATCCAACATAAAGTACTTGGTAAGTCATTATTATTATATGCTTTAACTTGCTGCAACTCTGCTCTATAAATTTTATAAAATAAAGTTACTTACCTACTTTATAAATCGCCATTACTGTGGAACCGGTGGGCGGTTAGAAAATTTTACTACTAACAGAGATAAAAAAGTGGGCTGTAGGTATAAAAAGGTTGAAGACCCCCTGCCCTAAATGTTGAATCTCACATATTTGTTCAGAACACAAGCCCATTTTTGAAATATCTACTCTCTTGTAACAAAATTATGTTGATTTCTTAATAAATTTAAATTGTATTTGTTCCTGCAAATAGAGAGCATTGATTGTGCTGTGCTGAGTCATAGAGTTTAGGCTGGTCTAGTACATGTTAAATCCATTGGGGTATAACATTTTCATGCTGATGTAAAGTGGGAGTTTGGAGAGATGGTTTGCTGGTTTGGGTGTTGTACTCGCCTAATCTGACTATGATTTAAAATTGTTTCAGTCCCAAAATGGCTCCTGTGTGGCTTCAACTCAGGGCATTAACTTCTTTACTGACCTAAACAAGGCCATAATGGGTTATTGTGAAAACTATAGAATTCTAATTAAAAATTCTAATCTAAACTCATTTAAAAAAAAGTTTAAAATTTGTGACGCTTAGAATCAAAATTCTGGTCATCCACCATTATGTATTCATTTTTTGTGCCATTTACTTTTTAAGGGAGTTATTTTGCAGTTTGTATTTGCTTTCATAAGTATTCAATGTTTTTGTTGTTATATATACCAATATTTTCAGTACTTGACAAACAAACAGAAATTAGCTTTCATTGTAAATATGTTTTTGAGTTTTGTTATATCCTGATATGTGACAGTTATTTGTTGGCTCAATTAAATGTTATAGTTACTTTATGCATTCTTGTTTTATAATACTTATGATTTGTGTTACATTTGTTTATGGATTGCTGATGAAAGTTGACTTGTTTTTGTTCATAATGTCCAGTATTCATTCCTTCATGTAGAGAGAAAAAGCTTGCTTTTTATATGCTCAAATGCCATGTTATTCGCCTTACAGATTTTATTTATCATGACTTGAATGTTTTGGTTAGATGTATGTATAAAATAAATAATTTTTCATGACAGTTGTGTTTTAATTATACCACATTTTAAAAATGAAAATTTAAATAATTTGAACACTTAAGGTGTTTTACTTTCTCATCTACGAAGTATACAAAGAGAAAGTATTGTAATCATCAAAAAATTCGCTTCGAAATATGAATAGATCTTCACTTTTTACATCTTCTTGAGTTCCAAAAAATCATTTTTAGAGTTATGTCTGTGTGTGAGTATGATAACCCAAAAGCAGAATGATCTGGATCGATGAAGTATGGTATACGAAAATTGTAGCTTTCTGTCATATTTTGGACGAAATCCGTCCTGGGAAAAAGTTGGAAAAAATTTTATGTTTGAGACTGGAGATAGTCTTCAAATTTTTATACCTAGTTAGTTTAGTTTGGCTAGAATCTTTTAAAAAACTTACTTTCAAGAAAAGAGAAAAACAAGCCGGAATTAGATGGAACTAAACAGGAAAAAGCAACTCTCATCATGAAATTATGATTTTCTCTCTTTTTTTTTTATCAATCTTTCATCAGTATTAACAAAATTACAATCAAATGTCTGCTGTTATCAATATTAACAAAATTAGAATTAAATGTCTCGCTTTTCCAAAAATGAATCAAATGTTTTAATGGCGTCAAACTCCCCAAAACATTGAAACCAATAAAACGGCCACCATCTTAAAATATAATTTAAAAAATAATTCTTACATATATGTCGTTTCTTATGACCTCGAGGAACCTTCATGCCAAATTTGAAGAAAATGCCTTTAGTTGTGACTGCATAACAAACATATTTACAGACATATGAAATGCTGAGTGGTCAAGTTGAAACAGAGACCTCGTTTCGTCCGGTTAATAAGAGATAGATGAAGGGAGAACACTCTCTGATTTAAATATTGTCTCTTCTCTCTATATGTGTAAAGATAAACCGAAATGTCTTGCATTTTTTGAAACGCATTATATCAGTCTTATTTCAAATCCTACACATATACGTTTGATATCATTCTTTTCAAAATTTATGCACCTTTAATATACTAATGAATTTCATAATCTTATTTTTTAAAAATTAGACTAAAATTTAGAAATTATAAAGAGATAGCAGTTTTTGTGTTTCTCATCCATGGATGGCAGCATGATTAAAATGTTAATGTATCATTACTTTTGACTGGTTTTAGTTGAATTATTCATTCTATTGTTCCATTTCAAGCTGGTTTATCTGTTCGACCTCAAATACCGATGGCCTTTAACATTGATTTAAGGCAAAGGAATAATAAGTCTTGATGTTGATTGTAATTAATTATTAAAGTTGATTTAAACTGTAAATATAGTTCTAAAGTCGTCGTTACTACTTTCATTTCCTTCTGTTTCCTTTCATAGCTTTTGTAGTTCAGCAGTATCACTTGCCCCTCTTTAGTTTTTAAATAAATAGTTAACATTATAATGTTACAAAAATCGTCTGGTGGGTGTACATGAATGCAGTCCAAAAAGCAGGATAATAATAAAAAATAAATGAAGCTTTATTTCGCGAAGATTTCAACAAAACACTAACGTAGCACTGGTAACAAAACGGAACGGCACTTGTATAAACCAACAACAGAAAACACCGACAGATCTCAGTTACGGCACTTGCAATAGCGCTCAAATATCTCGCAGTTCACCAGCTTCACTGATGGCCTCACTCTTGGTTTGAGGGCTTGCTTTTATACCTTTTCCAACAGGAAGTGACGACACATAGTAATCTCGTGAAGGTTCTTGATATTTTCCGCTCCTAGTAGAGATAGGACCACAGTTCATGAATTTTCTAGAAGATTCCTTTTGTCGCCAAATTTATAACCAAGCTTAGCATGTCAAGGAAACAACTTTACAACTTCGTAACAATACCATTCTTTTCTAGATAACTTCTTTCGTTTCACATTTAAAAGAGGCAATTAATTAGAAAACAAAAACCTCCTCATGAATTTCATCATCACTCTTGCTGAAAAATTCTCTGCTTATGCACGAAACGTGTTAATTACGGAATAAATATGGTTTACTTCATTAAGTGAGTGAATGTAAAAAAAAATAATAATAATTTCTTAGTGATTATTATTTACTGAAATATTAGTGCGGGAGCTTAAGACTACAGTCTCTACAAATTAAATTTTGCTCAATATTGATTTTTGTCATTTTATCAATGGCATTAGGCAACAATATATTAACTTTTTTTTCACTGACACATATTTTAATAATGAAATAACACACATATTTTAATATTATTTCTTTATTCAAGAAGATACATTTTATAAGTTTTGCTGTTGCAGTTATTTGGCTCGAAACAGAACAGAATTTTTGAATACAGTAAGGAAGATTGTCATTTTTAACTTGTGACTTACAAAGAAATAAGTTACTGTGAAATCCACTCTAAAAAGTTCTTCTTTGCCTCGATGGTGAAATTTCATGTTTGGATTTATTTATTTGTCGCTAAAATAGCATCACAAATTTTTCAAATCCAATATTTTTCTTGTCATTTTAATTTCTGTGATGAGTATAATAACGAAAGTACTTTGCATCAGAATCCATATTCTGAATTCAGCACTAATTTAAAAATCAATTGAAGCTTTTAATGCCCAAAATGTGTTTTGAAAATGCTGTAACACTCGTACATATTAATAAAAACAATAGATTTTTTGATTAAAAATATCTTTCTATCAGCGTAAATACATTATTCGAAATAACTATGGTATCGGTATTATTTCAGGAAAACCTATTAATTATTTCAAGTTTTTCAAATTTTTTACTACAATCTCTAATCAAAAATGTCAAATGAAGGTTTGAAATTAGAATCAGGGGTGGATTATTAAATAGGCAAAGTAGGCAACTGCCTATTGGCCCCGCAACTTTAGGGGGCCTCGAAATTTTTTTTTTTATTTATTTTTGCGATACTTCCAGAATAGTTTAATTTTGTGTTTTCATTTAATTTACAAAGATCATGCATTCGATCTTATTCAAATTAAAATCAAGTGCCGTTTAAATTTTGGAAGATTATTCTAACAGCATTCCTAATTGATTACCTTTTGCAAGTTTTATATTAGATTATTTCATAATTCTAAAAAAATGTTTCTTTATAATTTAAAAAATGTCCGATCCTATATTAAAACAGTAATTAGATTTTGTTAAAAAAGTTATGCCTTTTTTTTTTTTTTTTTTTTTTTTACTATTTTGTATAAAATTAGTTTTAAATTTTAATTTTGCCTTTTTTTATGAGTGACATACCGAAATTAACTCTCTTGAAAGTGATCCGCAATTAATTGGTTTACCATTTCAGCTCGTCAAAATTTTCTACTTGGAACTACTTATCTAGAGATGACATTAAAATCAATACTAAAATATCTGGTTCGGGAAGTCGGAGAACGTAAAAGGGGGGCCTCGAAGGCCCTAAGGGCCCCCTAGAGGGCTTAATTCGGCTCTGATTTGAATATACGTAGTAGGGTCAAAAAGTTCCCGGAACAGGTCAACTACAAATTATCAAAAAATAGAACAATAATTTTATCTTATTGGCCTTCAAAGTACTTTCCTCCTGCATCCACACACTTCTTCCAGCTTTCGTATAACTGTTCAAAACACTCCAGAAATCCATTTTTTAGAGGTCCTTCAGTTGCTTCGTCGCATTTTCGATCACCTCATCTGAATCCACAAAACGGCGTCCCTTCAATTTCATTTTCAGCCGTGGAAACAGGTAAAAATCCGCTGGTGCTAGGTCGGGAGAATAAGGAGGGGGTTCCAGAGTGGTAACACTGTGTCTGGCACTGTTCTTTTTGTTCAGGTGATAACATTTTCGGAACCATGTGCAAACAAATGCGATGCATGTTCAAATCATCATGAAGAATGCTGTGAACAGAGGCGGTTTTCCGCACAGGCGTTAGAGGTGCTCGCCTCGTAAATTGAGAACATATGGGGCGTCAAAATCTATTTGACTTACATTTTCAGTGCTAAACCGACAGGGAATTTATGACAATGGGGAAGGGAGGGGCATCACAACAATATTGCGCCTGTGACCTCATATTGCCAAAATCCGCCAATGCATGTGAAATTCCAAGTTCAGAGGCAATAGCATCAATGGTTAATTCGTCTGTCCGCATGCACGATTTCTCGAACGCGCTCAACATTTTCATCTGCGGTGAAGAGGAGGGGCGCCCAGTCCGAGGGTCATCTTCGACCTTCACGAAAACGCTCGTGCCACTCGTACACAGCCGTTTTTTTTCATGGCATCGTTTCCGTATGCTTTCTTCAGCATCTCGAGCGTCTCAGAAGGTGATTTCTCGAGCAAAACGCAGAATTTGATGTTTGCAGGCTGCTCTAAAGACGACATTTCAAAATCCGACGAATGAAAAATTCTCATCGTCAGAAATTATCTGCAGCTAATGCCGACAGTATTGGAAATGAATTTCAGATGGCTGTGTGTTAGATGGCTTATTAGTGCTGCCAAGTTCCAAAAAAATATATATATATTCTCCCTCCAACGAACACCTGCATGAATGTAGGCGACCATTCCGTGAATTTATTGACTCTACCTCGTAGTTTTCAGAGTTATTCCCTCAGCTTTCTCTTATACTTTCACTATAAGGCGTATTTTGTGTTTAGTTTCTCATTATGGTAACTGAATTGAGTGTCCTTTTTTGGAACAGCACTTCTTCCTCTTGACCGATTGGGTTCAAAAGCTGATTTAAATGTATAATTTTGGTATTAAGACCACATATCATTTCATTTCTCTAGCCCATTGCAGCTTTGTGTTATCGTTTCTTCAACCACCTTCTTGGATTACAGCTTCTGATATGAACAATCGCTGAATTCATTAGGGTGCTATTTTGAGTTCCAAGCTTACATTAGTTCCTTGTTACACAGGAGGTGTCAAATCCTTGATCTTCTTTTCATTACCAGCTTTTTTTCTTGCCCTTTCTTTCTGTAATAGATAGCTATTATAAAGAACGCGCTGTATTTTTAATGGATATTACGGATGCAAAATTTGCTTTGTTTATTTTATTAAGAAATTTCTTTCAGAGATTAAGTTCCTGCGGCGACAAAAAGAGTTAAAACGAAACTACAAACAAAATAATCCGAACTGTTCTTTAATCGATCGTCGATTTGAAACAGGTTCTTATGGAAATTCGATTACTTTGTTCTGAAGATCCTAAAAGTAAACAAAACAAAGTAAATAGATAATTTCTTATTGCGTTTATTTAAATTCAATAAAAATAATACATATATTTTCCTTGATTTCCATAGTGTCCGCAGATCTTGAAATTCCATTTTTTTAGGCCTCAGGATATTTTCGCACTTTATTAGCTAAAAGTTTAGAAAAGTATTTTCATTCTATAACCCAGGAGGATCACCCAATGGTTATAGAGCCTTTTGATGACCCGGGAAAGACTCTACAATCATTGGATTGAGTCGACCCTCCTGGGTTTTGGAATGGAATAGAAATACTTTTCTAAACTTTTAGTTAATAAAGTCTGAAAATATTCTAAGGCCTAAAAAATGGAATTTCAAGATCTGCGGACCCTATGGAAATCAAGGAAAAGATGTGTATTATTTTTATTGCAGGGGACAGAAATCATCAATGTCAAACACAAAAAAAAGGCTGTGAGTGCAATTGTTAGAATCTCGTTCTAAAAACCGCAGATAGATGAATTAAATGCACTCTTCTTACTTAAGATTTCGTTTTGAATTCCGTCTTCATCTGTTCGCCTGAGTATTCGTGTATTGGCAACAGCTGCAAAGCTTTGTTCAATCTGACGGCGCGAAAATTTCCTTGGCCTTTCCTTCATTCACAATATAAACAGGAACTAATTCCCCTTCAAAAGTTTGTCAGGAAGGTAGCATTCTCTCCTTCTGCGCTTTCTTGTTAGGAGTAGCGATGGATATTTATTAAGTACTCCTTTTTACAAATTTCTATCTTGGGTATTTTGAGGTAAAACCAACACAGAAACTGCCACAAAAATCTCAATCGTTTTTCATCATCATCATCATCCTCATTTGTTTTTAGTAAATTTCATGCACAACTGACTCTTAATTATGTGATATTATATGTACTTGTGGAATATTGTACAATTATGGAAACCATTTCACATCCCGAGATAAAGGATAATAAAATGATGCCCAATCAGTTGAAAATCGTGTCGACTATTCTTTCTCGCTTGGAAAATCGTCTGCTCCTTCTTCGTCATACTTTATCTGAAGCAAAGGAAACAGGAAACGTAAGCAGTTTCTAAACTAGTAAACTAGACAGTAAGTTAATAGTAAAATCTGACTGTATGATGCAGTTCCGGAATGAATTTCAGAGGAATTCGAAAATAGTGTTTGGAGCGAAATTTTAAATTTGAACTACATGATATTGCTGTATTCAGCAAAGACGTTGAAATCAAGAATTCGGTACACTCTCTTCCAAGGTGAGCCAAATCGTCGCATCTCGCCAAGAATCATGATAGCTGTCAGTGAAATCGTATTGGCAACGATACCTTGGCGTAGAGGGTGTACCACAGTAGTGTGCTGAGCGGAAGTAAAGAGAGTATATATGTCCCGACTGCCTCTCTTGGAGGAGGTTGGAGCCACGAAGACAAAATGGTAGTGTGTTTATTTTCCTTTTTAAAGCCAAAAAAGGATTGAACAAAATACTTTTGCTTACGGTTGCATCAATTCTTGCTATACCACAGGCTAACCGCAGTTTTTGGTACTTCGTAAAAGGCTTTCCCATATACGTAGTCCGTCCTAGAAATACGTGAACTGAGGGCATAAAAACTTTATTTTATAAAATTTTGGGTATATCAATCTATTTCCTTTCGAAATACTCCCCATTTGGAGTAATATATTCGTCTTATCTCCGTTTCCGATGCTCAAAACATCCCTGGAAGTTTTCAGATGTCTGGCTTTTTACCTGCCTCGTCGTTTCACGTTTTATCACCTCCGCATTGTCCCACTACCACCTCCGCATTACCATTTTGCATCTATGGAACAGAAGGTCTAGTAAGTGGCCCAATAGCAAAGAAGGTTGCGGAAAGGTTGCCATTTCACTTTCCATAGGCTGACCGCGAAAGCATTTCCGCGCAAATTGTTTCTGAAACCATTGCCACATGGTTTACATACGAAAGCTTTTTATGAACTACCTCACCGACAAGGTTTGAACGACAAGTCCTCGAAAGCATTTCGCGCAAACCGTTTCGGAAACCATTCTCTCAAAATTGATGTAGGAAAGCTTTTATGAACCACATGACCCCTTGCGTGTAGTTCCGTCCGGTATAGTGGCTATTGAGTTTGCCTTCCAATTCTATGAACGCGGGTTCGATCACCGGCTCGGAGGAACTTGAAGTTTGTAAGAGTACGGCCTTGAAGAGGGGGTGGAAAAGGGGGGTCTGACCCCTCTGTAGGAGTAAGGCTTCGGAGGGAGGAAGGGATTTTATTCTGTCCGCCGAAGGAGGCTCTTAACAACCTTTTGAAAGGCCTGGAACAAGCTTGAGGAAAGCCTGAAACAAGCTTGTAATAAAAGCTTGGGGAAATCTTACTAAAAACCTTACAGAAAACCTTGTTTCTTGTTGACTAGAGAACATTTCCGCTACCTTGCCGAAAGGTTCAACCCTTGTCATGGAAACCTTTGTGACAACGCTTTACCCTTGCTGACGACAAGGTTTCCAAAACCTTTTAGACAAGCTTTCTTTGCTATCTGGAGGGAGAATGCGAGCAACAATTCAGAAACTGAGTCTGGGAAATAGGAGCGTGATTGTTGGTCTAGGCGCCAAACCGAATAACGCCAACATTTCGGCGACGATTGGGTTCCGTTAACGGAAAAGTGCCATTATATTTATAATGAGTAAGCAATTCAAAAATGACAGTTAGGGGCAGGAAGTATCAAATTAATATTGATGCCGTTAAAAAATTCCCATTCGGCGTCTTCAGCAAATGCCTCAAAAACTCCTGCTTGCCGGATGCCTTTAAAGTCAGAACTATTGTCCTCGTTCGGAAAGCAGATAAAGATCCATAAAACCCAAACTCATACAGACCAGACTCCCTCCTTTACAACCTTGGTGAAGTTCTCGAATAACTCATTCTCAGAAGGCTTGAATTCCATGCCGAGCAGATTGCCCCGACATTTGAAAATCAATATGGATTCGGCAAAAGTCGCTCCACAATTCAGGGGATTTCAGCAGCAGTCAGCAAAGTTTAGATAAATAATGAAGAACAACAAAATATCCATCTATGATTGTCCTGGACATCAAAGGAGCTTTTGATTCCATGGTGTGGAGTCGTCTCCTCACAATCATCCATACAAGGGCATCTACAGCACGGGTTTCCTGTTTATAAACGTGACATTCCTACACTTTTTCACTAACCTTTTATATAAGATTTTAGACTTGAAGCATTTTTAACATAGAAGATAAATTTATGTAGGAAAATTCTAACTTTTGTTTGGCACAGCAGAGCCGAAACCGGCCTTTGTGCCAATAAACCGAAACTTCGATTCCATTCCATTCCTGTTTATAAAGGATTATTGAAATAATAGATAGCTAAAATATCTTGAGAAATCTGCAATCGTCAGAAAACTTATGCCACGAGGTTCTTCACAAGGAATCTTCCTTTCTGTGGAACATAACTGCCGACTTAAAACTGACTTATCCATGTTTGTCTAACACGTTATCTTCAGGCATACGCCGATGATTTTCTGTTTTTAATCATATTTTTTCCAGAAGATTTCTAGAAATCCGCTGCTCCGATGCGCTCAAACTGTTTGACGACTGGGCTTCAAAAAATTATCTGAAAATCTAAATCAGACAAACCACTGCAATGGTATTTGGTAACCCTTGACCCTAATTTTGAACCCCGGTCAGATTACGAGGACGACACCTGAACTGGTACCCCCTCTCCAGACTTCCACACCACACCAATGGGAGAACGCCCTTGCGCTTTTGAAAAAGAAATCCAATTTTCAAACTGAGAAACAATAGTATTAAAATTTATCCAACCCTGAATTTTATCCAATATTTAGGAATAACATTTGACCAAAGGCTTACTTGAATGCCTCCTGTTAGGAATTTAAAATCAAAATGCACTAATCATCATGCTGTTATATCTCGATTCGCCAGAAAAAAAAAGCTGGCGTAGTCGTGGTTTTATCCTCCGCATATTGTACAAATATGTTGCAGAAAGGGTTCTTTCGTATGCTTGCGGAGCTTGGGAAGTTAAATTAAGTTCCGACATAAAAAAGATTCTTCCCTCAACACTGTAAATGTTTGCTCTTATGATTTGCAGGGCGTACCGCACAGCTTCTAGTGATTCTTTGCATGTCCTCGCAGGTCTTGAAACAGTTGACCATGTTACTGCAAGAGAAGCTGCTTTTACTAATGTTATCACCTTTGGCATTGGCGATTAGATGTAAAAAGTGAGGGGGCAAAAAAAATTATAGACATCTAAAAGACCCGGGAGTATAGGGGTTGACAATAAAATTTAAAAATTTAGTTAAAAAATTAGCTATTTTTCCAAACACTGTTGCTTTTGTATAATTCCTAGTTTTATGCAGCTAAAAAGAAATAAAAATTTAATTTCTCCCTAAAAAAGTAGTGAGGCGACTTCTTCCCCCCCCCAACTTGCCGCCACTGCTCTTTGGAGTTTCCACTCACTGTTTCGGAAGATCTTAGGAACTTCTTTAGAAAACTCCATGAGGTAGTCTGCTTTATCCTTCACATAAATCAATTCTCATATCATCGGGGGGGGGGGGATGCCGCACAGGCTTAAACGAATTCCAGATTTTTACCAACGGCTCAAAAACTGGCAAGGAAACAACCTCTTCCTTCTATGTTTTCAGCCATGCATTAATTCATCACAAATGGTGGGCCAAATTGGATGATAATGATAGCGTTTTTCAGGCTGAAATGGTAGTATTGAGATAGCCCATTCGCTGGTTATCACAAGGGCCCCTGGCAAAATGCATTATTAATACAGATTGTCAATCGTCCCTTCATCTTTTGCGATTCTTTAGCCGGTCTCAACTATCGCCCAGAAAACTCTTAAACATCTGGAGGTACTTAACAACTGAAGTTCACATCTCCTGGGTTAAAGCACATTCAAGTGTACTAGAGAACGGAGTTGCTGACGAGTTAGCCAGACAGGCTACCACTCATGGTAGTACTGTAACATCAAAATCGATCTCCCTAAATCTTGCCTTAAAAAATCAAAAAAAGTGTTCTTTTGAAATTTGCCAGGATAGATGGAATTTTTCGGAAACTGGTGGCCGAACCTTCCTACTCGCACCCCAAGTTAACTGAGCCCTTTTCAATTAAAAAATTAACCAGTTTATCACAGGACACGGGCCCTTTGCGACCTGTCTCCGCAAGTTCGGTCTATGTGTCGTTGTGTCTGGGAAGATAAAGGTGATCCAGGCCACTACGCAGGAGACTGCTAGAGGACAGAAGCCCTTCATTTCATCAAGTGCAGTGCGGAAAATCTAGCGACCTGGGGCGAAAATATTGTTCAAACCAAAAGATCTCTGGCACGAATTATGAATACTGCGAAGATCCTACATGAACGAGGGCGTGATATCATCATTGATTTAGGGAGATTTTTCTCGTCTCCATCAGCCATTAAAATTTCCATTACAGATATTTTCAGTATATTTTGTGCGTTAACTTTTTTTTCTCCTCCCATCTGTGATCCTTCTTTACGCCGAGAGGGTTTTATATAACCGTAAACTTTATGAGAACGGTTCTCTCTCGGTGGATTAATAATAATAATCTCTTGGCACCGCCACAAATATGTAGTAATAGCTCTATCATACCATTTTTTAAGCCAACTATGATCAACGGAGCAAAAAGAAAAAAAATATTAGACGCTCTTTACCCTTGCTACGCCACTGTTGTACCGATTTCTAGATTTCAACAGTAAAATCTTGTCCACTCAAATCATCCCTATCGCTAATACAATTGCATTAATGTCCACTTTGTTCCTTGGCGATGGGGCGACTTGCCATCATACATGCTGCGATTGTACAGAATTATAAATTTTAATCCATTCCGCGAAACCATGTATGTAATAGATAAATAAAATCAAATAAATCGAGCCCCCAAGTATATGCTAATGTATGAAAATGAAGTCAGCCCATGCGAAACAATGGTAATCAAAAGGATATTTAGTCAAGTACAGCAGAACTTCGATCAACCGTCCCCATCCGGACCACGGCTGTGACAGTTAACAGAAATCTCTTCATACATATGCACAGTAACATAATTTCACTCAGACCAAAATGAAAATAAACTGCAATATTATAAACCTAAGTTAATTTTTACGCATTAGACGATGACGGATAACAGAAACTGACAGTTAATCGAAGTATATTTATTTGAAAAGAAATTATGCATACATGTGTGTTCCAATGACAATACAATATTTTAATGTTTTCAGAAAATTATCAGTTAATCGATTAATTTTAATTACGTGTTGATATCGCGTGAGAGCTTAGGATTTAAGAGTATTTGTATCAGTATCTCATGTATTAACGATCTCGTGTGGGAACCCGTAATTTAAAAAAGCCTCGATATGATCATTGCTTTGAATATGTTTTTTTTCAGCACGTCTTTAAAAAAAATGCTTTCTCCCTTTTTTTCAGTTGAGCGCAAAATTTACGACCAAAAAATCTTCATCGATTATGGATGAAAGCAATCAACTGACAGTGCATCCAACAACTGTGGAGTACACACTGGTTTTTGACTGGTGAGTCTATTTCTCAGCATATTCGAGGCTATTAGATATTCGATATCAGAGCTTTTCAACATCGAAAACAAACTTAACCATTTCTGACCTAAGGGACATACGTCCCTGAGATTAGACTTCGTTCCCTATTGTTAATTAAATCCCTCTTTTACATAGGTTTTTATTGTTTCAGTGTTCTTAAGGAATTAGGGAATAAAATTATGATTAAAGAAACTTGGAAACACTCTCTGATTGCAAATGGTCGACTTATGTTTTTGACCCAAGTTTCAATTGGTGTATTTTTAAAAAAATTGACAGTAAGTACAACTATATTTATGCCATACTTAAGGTAAAATAGTTCTTATTAAGTAAAAATTTAGCCTTTTTAATATCAGGTTTAAGAAATTTTGAATAAATTATTTTTGTGGGATATATTGTCCCGATCGTATTTAATAGTGGGACAAAATATCTAATCATTGATCAAATTACTACAAGATTGGTGTTACTTAGCTGTAAAGTTGTTTCCCTGACATGCTAATCTTATGGCAGAAAAGAGAGTTTTACAGGTTTTTTTACTGGAATAGTCCCAGTCCACTATGCGATTGGGACATATTGTCCCAGGATATTTCCAGGAAGCGGGAAAAGTGAAAAACTTGAAACTCATTGTATACTTCTTTTAGTATCTCAATATTAAATTGAACTACCCAAGGAGCAGAATTACATCCAGCGTTCTGCAGCATGACCTCAAACAGTTGGAAATGTTCTGCAGGCAGTTTGTCCAAATTTGGTGGACCACAGTAAAATGCAAAATAGATAAAATACTAATTAACCAGTAGAATCTTTAATATTCATTAATGACATTATATTAAAATTAAGTATTTAAAACCAAGGCATACATTCAGAATTTGCAATCCTGTCAATTACTTTTGAAGTCAGATACTGCGACATTAATGGGGAAGTACTGTTCACAAAATGTTTATGAAAATTTGGCCCGTGCATTGTGACAATGGCCGCTTTTAAGAACTTTCTGACAAATTTATGGCCAGGTGTTGAGCCATTGAAATAAATAAACATTCTTTTGTCAGTTGTTCCAACTGCTACGTCATCCTCATCAATTGCAGTGGGTCTTTTTGCAACAATTTTGTTGATCACCACGATTCACAAATTGCTTCTGACACGGGAATAGAAATATTAAATACAATAAATTTCATTAATCTGGGGATCTCCGATTCAAGCTCATTAATGGCCTTTTTTAACACAGCCTTAATTAGAAAAAATGGACTTTTTCTGCACTCTTCAATATTTTTATAAATCCAGTCAATAAAAATAGTATACTCAAAGAATAGAGCTTTTTTTCTTCTGTGTGTGGTACATATGGAAAAACTGATATGAACATCATAAAATTTGAAAGAACTTCCAATTCTATTTTCTGGCCAGAATTATCTGTAGTTTCAGTACATTCTTGTACATGCAGCTTTCAACTTGCCTGTTTTGGATCTTCATCCCTGATGAAAGCGTGGTTTTCTTGTAAGCCAAGCTATGAAGGAGAGTTATTTTTGCCATTGCTCCAATCTTTGGAGGCTGCGTTGCATGAAACGTGAAGAGAGAAAGCACAGCATAAAGAGAGCCTCGCTTTGATTGTTCTGCAGAACATATCGTGTTTTTTTTTTCGGTGTGTGCGCGTTTTTTTTTTTTTTAAGGATGAAATGTTCTGCAAAGACCGCGTTTGTCTTTTTTTTAAAGGATGAAATGTTCTGCAAAGACCGCGTTTGTCTTTTTTTTAAAGGATGAAATGTTCTGCAAAGACCGCGTTTGTTCTGCGACGTACGTCGCACTTTTAAGCACTTTCTGCTTCCGGGTAAACTACTTTTCATAGTTAAATTTTAATCGTGCAAAAGTCGGATCGAAAGGGTTAATATGCTCCCTGTTCGCTACTTTTCGCTTGGGGATAAAAATAGTCGATAATTCCCTATCGAAAGTAACTGAATGGAAATAAATACAACGAGCAACTAAACTAAGGTAAAAAAATCAAATAATGAAAAGAACTCCATCAAGATCAAAGGGATTAGGCGACATCTGTATTGAGATGCAAATGCAATGGACGCAATTTTTATCTGGAGTACAGGTAAAATTCCTTATCGAAAATGCATTCGAAGTAAAATTTGCCTAAGATTAATTCTAAAACGACGGCTCTGCAGTTTCGGCTCTCAGATGATCTTCCCTTAAGGCGACCAGGGACCTCCAAAATCAATTTTTTAAATTTTCACCTAATCAATTTGAAATTTTGCAAGCATTAATAGGAACACTTTATGAGACAGCACACAAAATTTCACTGCAATATATTTAATTATTTCTGAGTTATAGGTATAAATGTAATTTTTAGTAACAATTAATGGCCTTTATGGTAAATATTCCAGGCGCTCCAAACTTACTAGAAATCACTCAAATAGTTTTATTAGTTACTCTAACCCTTTTCAAACAAAAATTTGAATTAATTTTTATGTTTCAGAAAAGAATTGCAAAATGAAGACACATAATAATTCGAAACTATTGATTTCCGAAAAAAACATGTCCAATACTTGATATGGAATAAAATATTTAATGGTTAATAGCAAAATAGCTTCTATAAGAATGCCAAAAATTCTTCTCCATACTTGTTTTTATACTTATATAAAATGTCATGAAATTTGAACAAAAATTGAAGCGCCTGGAGCATTTATCATAAAGGCTATCAATTGTTATTAAAAATTACATTTATACCTATAACTCAGAAAAAATAAAATATATTGCAGTGAAATTTTGTGTGCTGTCTTACATAGTGTTCCTATTAATGCTTGCAAAATTTCAAATTGATTTGTAGAAAATTTTAAAAAATGATTTTGAAGGTCCCTGGTCGCCGGAGAAAGTCGGAGAAAGTCGGTCTCGGATACTTGCTCAGTTTTGAGGGGAGACAGGAATATCCGTTAAGTGATCATCGACATGGTTTCTGTTCGACCGTCTATTACTGCTTTCCTTGAAGCGATTCGGGAATCCATACCATTTGGAAAAGAGGGAGGTTCTACTTAACAGATTTATTGCTCCGAATTCCATGGGCGATCCCAGTTCATGTCTCGTGCTTTCGAAAAGCTTCGGTATTAACGGGGTTATAAGCTCAATCTTACGCAAACTATCGGCAAAGAGTTAGAAAACAGGTTTTTTAAAGAGAATTCTTCAGTTGGCTTTGTTGACGAAGCTTTCATATTTTCTGATGAAAATGCATTTTTCTGTGAGAAACGCAAATTCGACTCCGTCTGCTTTAACCTTGGCGCTTCAAGGAACATCAATTGTTCAATTTTGACTCTGTGCTGCTATAAAATTTTCTAGGACTGAGACAGCTTCTGCACCAGAGTTCAAAAATGTTCCTCGAGATTTATAGTAAAGAATAGGGGACTCTAAAGTCACCATTCAGAGAAAGTTCTCATCCCATTTGGTCTTCGGGAAGACTGTCTGCGTGCCTCTCCATGTGAACACAATAACTCAGAAATGGAACGAGCTGGAGGAAGGAGATTCCCATCAAAATTATAGATCTATGTCTAATTTTGAGCGAAATCGATGGAAGGGAAGGGGTACTGTTCGAAATGCATACTTTGCTCTATTCACTATACTACGAAGCTAGACAAAAAGCACACCATACTATGGAATTATACGAGAATTTCGAGGGAAGACATTCCTGCAGGTTATACTTTGTATACGAGAAATTAGCAAAGAAAAAAATAACGGTGAGGTTGTAGCTAAAACGGCATGGCGTGTCTTTCTTAGAGTTCCGCTGAATACAGCATGTTGGACCACCTCATCAGAATTAAGATTTTTCCTTTTCATTTGTAGAAAATTTCCGAGGAAGAGCTGAAATTTTTGTAGTTGTTAGGAAAGCAAAGTGGACTCAGTAAATTTAAATATTTTGGTTTAAATAGGCTTTAAGACTGTTGGTAATAAAGACAAGTTTAGATTTTTTTTTCTAGGTTTTCCGTTTTCCCCTTGCTTATTTTAGCCCAAATTAAAACTCAGTTTAGTAATTTAATGTTGAATGCATTTTTGAACCTCTTTGCAGCTGAAATGAACCTTGACGCTTTAGTCACATAATGATAAAATGAAATTTCTTGACATGATAATGTATTATTAGCTGATATTATTTGCTTTTATCTTTTTCTCTTTCAGTTGCGATATTGAAGCTGCTGTCAATCGAATTTCCAATGAATTGGCAGAAACTGGCTCGTTTGAGACTCTGAAGGCGGTTGTGCGAGAATATGAAGAAGCCAGTGCGGTTTTCGAAAAGCATAAAAAAATGTGAGTTGAATTAAAGTGACATGAATGTAGTAACCACATTAATGTTTTGGCTCTGTCGTTAGTCTAGGGGTAAAGGGTCGCAGAGAGTCAAATAAAAAGTCTTAATTTAAAACAAAAAGATTTATTTAAATAATTGAAAAGAAGAAAAATACAAAGTTAAAACCAAGACCTTACCGCTAGTTCACCGCGGTCCACCTTGCAACTAAAAGAAATCAAAACTTTAAATATTGTGTCATTTTTGTCTTATTGAACCTATGGAATATTCTTCCTTCGACTATCTCGCATGCTTCTAAAATATGGCACATCTTTCTTTTAAGATTTAGCATTAGCTTTAGATTTAGCGTTAGTTCTATCGTATAATGAAGATAATTTAGTATGCATTTGGAAATCTTTCCTTTAGAGATGGGGTCCAAAATTTAACACAGATCTACAATTAGCGTGTGAAGACAGCATGCCAAATTTCAGTTATCTAGCTGGTTGCATTTTTGAATTATCGCGCTCACATACGCCGGAATAGATGGACAGACAGTCAACTAGTTGACGGATTTAGTCCAAACTTCGATTCAAATCTACAGTTCTGGTGCTGAAACCATAAGCCAAGTTTCATTCATAGAACTCGTTGCGTTTTCGTCAAACATACTTTCCGTTGATGAATTTCATTCAAAATTTGATACAGATCTGGTGTGAAGACCCCATACTGAATTTCATTAATCTACCTGTTTGCGTTAACTACTCACAGTCTGACAAAAGGTGTTTTTTCTGACTCGAGGAGGTGTAAAAAAAAATTCTCGAGGTCTGACATTTTGATGATTACATTTCTTTCTCTTTGAATACTTCATATAAGATTTAGTAAAAAATAGAAATATATAATATTAACTAATTAGATCTGCAATTAGTTAATTATTAAAGAAAATTTTTTCGTATGTTTCCGAAAAAGTATTTTTCATTTTGTCCGCCTGGGTATTCTATACTGTGCTTTGAAAAGTGTGTAAAATCTATATATATATAAAAGGGGAAAGTATGTGTGTGTTTGTTTGTTTGTTTTTTGGTTCTTTAAGCGCGTCCACACCGTTCGACTTACGACGACCAAACTTGGCACAGTGATGGATTCGCACAAGAGGGAGCTAAAGCCGTAAAACTTATTTTAAAATTCGACTTAGATTTTTAGTTATTTAATTAAACAACGAAAAATTAGCTATTTTTAGACGTTTTTCGCCAATAACTTCTGAAATACTTATGGTACGAAAATTATTTTTACATCACCTTAAAGAGCAAAAAACTATCTTTTTAATGGTACCAATTTAATTGTTGTGCAATTTTTTTCTCTAACTGTAATTAGCGTTTAAAAATTCGTTTAATCTCAAATTGCAACAATGCTTTTATTGTTATAAAATAAAATTCAAACTAATTTATTGTTTCATTAAATCTTTATTAACGCGTTTTTACCCCTGTTAAAGCTAAGAAAATATTGCTTTTTTTGGTCAAGGTAGACTTCTTACTTCCGTCTTTATTTCGTAGCTTTTAATATGCACTCAAATATCCAATGACGTTAATTTAGTTACTACGCGATGTTTCGTTTAAATTTCACAAATTTTTGAATGATCATGATCAGTGTGCGGTGGAGTATTTTAGTGTCTATTTATTTTTATATTTCCTATATTTTGAAAGTTTGTTTCTGGCATGGCAACGTTGTTTAAAAAGAGTAGAAAAGTGCTTTTTCATATTCGAGTTTCAGTTCGACTTTATTTATAGTATTGATAGAGAGTATTTATATATTTAGTTTACAGAGTAGCAAACACAGCCATAGAGTGGGTGTACAAGTAATAACTTACAGAGAATTTCAAACACCCGGATAGGTTTCGAAAAATTGGGAAAATTGAATTAAAATCATGCCTCCAAAGAAACGGGTTTCCTTTGGTAGATCTTCAGTTGGGAAAAAAAGGACCAATCACTTAAACCATACTGTTATAAGGTGATAAAAAGGCTATATTTGAAAATTTTAATTCAACAAGAAAGGATTCAAAGAAGATTTATGCTTGTTGGGGAAAGCTGGTGACAATATTTTTAGGGGGAAAAACAGGAGGCCGGTATATGAAAAAATAAGGATCTCGAGCAACGCCGGGTTTTCAGCTAGTGTTGAAATAAAACAGATAGGATATACGTTGCCTAGAAATTCAGTAAAATATGTGAATCTTAATCATTGCCGATAGTTATATAGTGTAAAGCCAAATGACTCTCTTCGCATTGAAATTTCGGCGAAGAATGAACTACACAAATATTAATTCTAACCTTTAAATATCTCGCAATTCACAGTAATACTGAGGTAACTAATAATTTTTTGTTTTAATTTTAATTATAACACAAATCCACGACTAGAAGTCTCATTCGACTAAATTGAAGTTAGTACATTGAAATTTGTCGGTGTCACTGAATCAGTAAAGAAAAACGAGCGATTCTAAGCATAGTCCTGATATTAGGGCTAGTTTTCCTAGGACATCTGATTTCCTATCAGAGTCTGCTCTACACCTTCCCGTTCGAGAATTCCTTACCCTCCCTATATACCAGGACGCACATCATTCCAGTGAGGAACATGTGTTCTCCAGCATCGCAATATGTGCCTGTCCCTGTAAACTGGTATATCCATTTCTGTTCAACTGGAGCACAGCAATTTCACAGGTGTTAAAATATCACATTCTCAATCAATCCATCACCTATGGCATTGTGCATCACTGTCACATGGTAGTGGTTCGATTACCGAAACACTATATACAGGTGATGCAAATAATCATTCCTTTCTGTTCTTTTCCAGACTCGAGTCTAAGAGACAGAGCATAGCGGAGCACAAGAAGCTCCTGGCGGCCATACGGGAGAAGCAGGAGCCCCTGCAGAAGGTGTACGAGGCCGCCCCAAGGAAGAAATCAGAACTGTCGGAGGATAACTTGTCTCTAGTGAAGCAGTGGATGGAATGCAGGATCGAGTCGAAAAAGGAATTCTACGAGTATCTCGTCGGAGAAGTCAGGGAAAAGACGGAGGTAATTTCTTCAACCGAGGAAGCACTTCTAAACTATTGCCACTAATACATACTAGCCGCCTTCGGCGACCAGCTTGTTCGCCGGGAATATGTTTTCAATTGAATTTTGTATCATTTTATGTTCATGGCTGCATTAACAACGTAATTTTAAACTTCAGATTGTGGTAATTATTTAACCCACGTTCTTTTCGTGGTCTTGCGCCTGTTCTGCTCATTGTCTACATAAATGTCCATAATGGAGTCAAATTACTGACCATGCCATGTAACATCTAATTGCACTTTGCCGCCGCCATCGTCACTTTCTTATTCCTCTTGCAAAATATGCATTCGATTTCAACATTAAAATGGCGCAGCACTTTTTATGGTCAGCGGCATGTTAGCTGAATTAAAACATGCTGAAAAAAATGAAAATATAGCAACCATAATTAGCCTATTGGATATATTTCTTAATATAGGCAGGATCTCAGAGAGCTTGGTTTACAGATTCCATAAACATTTTGATGAAATAAAATATGAAAGCAAAATATATTAAGATAATACCTCAACTTTCAACAATGAAAAAGAAACAAGCAATTAAATATTTGTTTAAGCAATGAAAACGATTTGAATTGCGATGCAGCAATGAAAGTATTGTTGTAAATTATGCCAAAAAAATATATTTTTTATTTATTAAAATTAGAGAAAAAATTGTACGTCAACTTAATCGATATCATTGAAAAGGTTATTTTTTGCACTTTCAGATGGTGTAAATATTATTTTTGTGCTGTAATCTGTTCGGAAGTTATCAAGGAAAAAAGCAAAAATTTTGCTTAATTTTTAAATAATTAAAATTCTAATTAAAAATTCAAAAAAAGGCTCCGAAGTGCACATTCCCACCCTCCAAAGTATGTTTGTACCAAATTTCGTATCTCTAGCTCGAATTTTGTGCTCTTCAGAGCGCCAACACGCAGGCACACACACATATTCCTTAATTTTAATAGTAGAGACTATTCCATTTTCAACTGTAAAATTCTATCAAAATATTAACTCCACTATGATTATAACAGAAGTAAAACAAAAACAGTTTTGGAAATTTAAAAAGAATAGGCTTTCAGGTAAGTCCCTAAAGAAATATGATTTTCTGTCGACATAGATGGATACGATCACTTCATCGAGATAATGTTTTGTAGTCCTTAAATTTTCGTAAAATATTAGGGAAACTCCACCCGTCCCCAGCTCTCTGATGCCGGCTGGAAACCGCAAAGTATTTAACGGAGAAAACAGCAAATTACGTCAGTAGAATTTTTAGTTCGAGTTATTCCGATAAATCGCGACATGAGCACAACATTTTTAGCCAAATTGATATATGTGTTAAGGTCAACGTGAATAATCGGTTATTATAATATATAATCACCGCGGTAATTATACAATAACCGGTCATTATATATAATAACCACATAAAAACCCGGTTATTATATATAATTACCACGATGATCACATATAATGGTGATACAGGGTGATAACCGATTTATAACATATGCATGCAAGGCAACAAGGGCCACCCGTCGGGGCAAATTTTTGTACCCCATTCACGGAACGGGATATTAAGTTAGTAAATAAATAAAGATCTGGCGAAAATGTGAGAAGGTAATCGTTACTCCCCTCCCCTTGTGCAACAAGTCGTGCTTCCCCCCTGTCTGACAGAGCGTGCCCCCCGTTCGGCAAACTCTAACGCCACTCCTGCAGTGCTGCTTACTTGAGAAACAGGCATCCAACCGCAATAGAATTCCGAAAAAAGCCATTATCCGGAGACGACCGAAATCTAACGAACTCGGATAATTGACACATTGTTTTGGTTGGTAGCATTGCAAGTGGGTACGTTGCTTAAGAAGGCAGAGACGCGGCGCAATATAGCCTAATTGTATGCCTCTTGTGCCGTAAAACCTACAACAAGCAAACAAACTTCGGCCCGGACACATGGCGACGCGACCTTCTTGCAAAAATTATTGAATCCAAGAACGCCCTCAGAAGGGAAAAAAATACTTTTTTGTATGTCTACGTAATTAACCTTCCAGCGGGCGCGCTTACGCAAATTTTACGACATATCGTGCATCGTATTACATATACATATCGTGTTATTTTACAAAAATAAATGCATCTTTTATTTATGTTATCTGTATTTATTAGCCTAATAGTAAACAAAGATTTTATAAGCAAAATTGCGCTTAAATATATAAAATAACGATATAAATATGTAATGCGATGCACAATTCAAGTATCTCAAGTATCTTGCGCGCCCTCTGGAAGGTTAACCCTTTAAAGGGCATTTTTTTCTAGTAGTGGTACATTAAAATAACTTTGGGAGTGAGGTTAATTTAAGAAAAGAAATTCATTTAACTTATTGGATGACATAAAGCTTTGTTAATTAGTTTTATTAATTAATAATTATTTATCGAGTCAAGACACTTCGCTTAGGTTTGAGACAAGAAACTGGAACATCTAGGTTTTTGTTTCATCAAATAATTTGGTGAAAACTCACTCCAACCTTAAAAATGATGAATCTGGTGGGAAGTTTTCTTCCCACAGCCTTAGAAAGGGTTGAAATTATGTTGGAAGTACAGGATCCTATGGATTTCCCATCACCAATGTGTGTTAAGCGCTTTTTTCTTTGTTTTCAGAATTTCGAAACAGAGTCTCGAATGCAAGTTCATACAGACTTCCAGGCAGTTTCTTTCTGGTTACTAAAATATGAAGTAAGTCTCGATTCTGTTTTCTTTGTGAATACAATCTGCCTCTATGGTCTCTGAAGTGTCATAAATATTTGTAGTTAGCGTTTTGTAACTATTTCACGTTCTCTTCAGTCTTTCATACAAACCCTGGATTTGCTTCTGCGGAAAATTTTCGACGAGTGGGCTTCGAAGAAGAGAGAAATTTCCGTCTTGAAGAAATATCGGAATTTCAATTTGGAGAAAATCGAGAGGATCACCAAGCAAGTGAGGAATTCGACATCTTTTTATATATTGGAAAATGATTTGCTGTTTCGTTTATTTTTCTCTTTCAGAGAAATGTATCGAGAAAAACCTCGACTGAGAACCGCTCGTCAGTGACAAAGAGTCACCAGTTGTCAGATGGTGTTTTTTGGCCACTTCTTGTTTGCGTAGAACAGAAAAAGAGAATCATGTAATCGTCAAAAAATTCGACCTCGAGATTTTCATGGATCTCTGCGGTTTAGCCCTCCGAGAATAAGGGGGGGGGGACTCTCTATGAGTGATTATGAGACTGAGGCACAACTCTTTCTTTAATAATTATGTCTGTTTGTCTGGGAATGCAATAACTCAAAAACGAAACGATACAGATTAGCGAGCAATCTTTGAATTTTTCCACCGGCACCCCTTAATTTGTCTTTTAATTTTTGAATACCCCGACCATCCTTCCTCCAAAAAGAATTTTTTATTAATGATGCTAAGGACTTAGGTCAAACGATGCGAATTAACTTATTATAATTTGTAGGAATCATTTTTGATTTTGCGTTTTAGACTATTTTTATAAAAATATTAGTTCCACGCCAAAACAAACGAAAACAGCAATGAAATAATTTCGTATAAACTGACGATTAAAGCAAATAATTAATCATCGTAATAATCAACTGTCCAATGGAACCATTCAATGCGTTCCTTGAACTTGCTTTGAGAAGTTAAGTTTTAAAAAATTAGGCGTAAATGAGGGCAGGTGTAATTGCATGTCTGGAGCTACGGCAAGTACTTACTGGTATATCTATATATTTAGAATAATTGGCAAAACCAGAGGATAAGTCCCCCAACTCCAACCACTAGATCGATTTCGACAATTTTTTATTTCATATGAAGGCTTATGACATCTTTATACGTCATCAATGGTGGCCTGCCGCCCACCACCCTCCATTTTCGAGATAAATCGCAAAATAAAACTTAGGCAGATTACTTCAGCCTCTACATCCGCAAATTCGCCAAGTTTCAGTGGCGGCGAGTCGGGGGGGGGCCAAGGGGGGAGCAGTCGCCCCAATACTTTTTTTTTGTAAAAATTTAATTTTATTTCATTTTAGCTCCCCACAACTAGGAATTATAAAAAATGCAACAATGTTCGGGAAAACCAGCTATTTTTTAACTAAATTTTAAATTTTATTGTCTACTCCCTATACCCCCGGGTCTTTCAGATGTCTATAAATTTTTTGACCCCTTATTTTTTCCACCCAATCGCCACCATTTGCAAGTTGCAATCATAGCTACAGGTTATTAATATTAAGGACGAACAGCTGGTCGCTGAAAGCAGTTAGTTTATTATTAATCTATACATATAACAGAGAAAGGGACTTTTCACCGAATCTCCCAAACCACTGGGAATAAGACTTGACATTTGGCAGGTGGTTACTTCTTGGGTAGTAGGTTCTCACTAAGAAAGGATTTTTTGAACTTTTGATTAGAATTTTAATTAATTAAAAATTGCCATAAATTTTAACGTTTTTCGACAATAACTTCGGAGCATATTATCGGACAAAGACAATTTTTTCATCATTTTAAAATTCAAGAAATTAGCTTTTCAGTTATACAAATTTCATTTCCAAATACGATTCATACCAACTATCTAATCAGATGATACCTCCTCTGCTGTAGTTAAGAGATAGCAGAGAAGGAGTCGTCTAATTAGTAGATAGATGGTTCGAATTTCAGACGTGAGTCGTGACCACTAACTTGTTAATAATTCTGAAAAGGCTAAAAATGACGAAAAAAATAGACTAAAAGTTAGAGATTATTGTGGAAAATTAGTATTATGATAAGAAAAAGTAGTAAAGACAACTGTACTGTATTGCAGGATGAATTAAAAGACTTTTTATAAAAAACACTTTTATTTTAACATAATTTTCACCTAAAACCGTTCATTCGCTGGAACTATATACATCAGTCGTTACATTTCGGTCTCTCTCCAATACCAACTTTTCCTTTAAAAAAAACTACCATCTTTTATCCTGCGTTGCTAAGCAACGCTCGTAAGACAAATATCGTATT
>BGPR01015393.1:18159-36779 GCA_013235015.1 Araneus ventricosus
GCGCGATTTGATTACAAAGAGATTCGCTTGGAGTGACTGTGTAGAAGTAACACAAAAGGGTCTGTAGACACAAGGGTTCAAGTTGATGGGTTGGCAACTTGGCTCTAGTAGTAATGGACGCCACCAAGCCATCAAACAAGAACCAAAAATGCATTGATCGCTATTCTGTTGCCTAATTCTCCTTCGAATCCGATAACTTCACATTAAACATTGAGCACTGACCCAGAAACGCGTGAGTTGAATGCCAGAGAAGAGAATCGATTAAACGGTGTCGAAAATACTTCAAGCGTAAACTAAAGACTGAATTAGAAGCAGATTTGCAGTATGGATGATAAATGGATGAGCCCAAATCATTTTAAAGCTGCATAGCTTAATTTTAAAAACATTTTATGCTACACCTATGTATTTAAAATAATTTGGTAAACAATTCTTCGCCGAGTCCGCCAGCCCCAACCACACGACCGATTTTGACAATTTTTGTTTCATATGAAATCTTATGACGTCTAGATATGTCATCAAGAATCTCCTGCCCCCACCACCCTCCATTTCTGGACGAAATCGAAAACACTCTCCCACTGTGTAATCTCTATGGGAAAAACATTTGGACAGTTCGCAGGCAACAACCACCCGACGGATTTCGACAATTTCTTTTTAATTGAAAGGTTATGGCGTCTAGATATGTCATCAAATGTCGTATGGAGAGGGGGTGCCAGCTCAGGTGTCGTCCTCGTCATCTGACCATGGTTCAAACTTACGAGGTCCGTCCCAAAATAGCCCTCCTGTTGCTTCAAAACGGGACGTTAATATAACTAAACTATATGTTTTTTCGATCTCGTTCAAAAATGGGTGTTGGTGGGGGGCATACGACATTTGATGACATATCTGGACGTCATTGGCTTTCATATAAAATAAAATTCTCGAAATCGGTTATTTGGTTGGGGCTGGGGAATTTCTACAAGGTTTCTTTTTCCATAGACACTGGACAAGGGAGAAGTGTTTTTTCGATTTGGTTCGAAAATGAAGGGTGGGGGGGGGTAGACGAATATTGATGATACATCTAGACGTCATAACCTTACAAATGAAAAACATATCGAAATCGGTCGGTTGGTTGGTACTAGCGAAATGTCTTAGGGTTTTGCCATATTATTTTAAATATATAGATCCCTACATCTCCATCACCATGGCGTGTCAAAAATATTGTAAAATACCTATTGTAGGTGATGGAAACTGTTTATTTAGGGCGATATCATTCTGTATTTATGTATCTGAAGACTTTTATGCCGAAATTCGTAAAAATTTATACAAAACATTACAACTAGAGGAGATTTATTGAAACATTTTACAATTTTAAAGGAATCTGTTGTCTGCAAAGAATATGAAATCTACTATGGTTTTATGGTCTGTTCCACTGATCTCCATGCAGTATTTAAAACTGAAAAAAGTGGTGGCTGAGAGCCTCGAAGCAGCGAGGTGGCAGATGCAGTGCTGAGCAAAGTGGGTTTCGGAGGGTGTCGAGAGCGGCTAGTATGATTTATTTCCTAAGTATTATAAGAACATTTAAAAGGAAGCATCCTAGGGTCATATGTGAAATATATTTTCTGAAGTTGTAAATATTTAGAAATTCATTTGTTATTCCTTTATGAATGTTTGATATTTTGCGATTTTTTGAAAAAACTGTATTCTCCAATCTGTTGATATTTAAGCCGAGTTCGACAAATAACTTGCTACGTTTCACAAACATTTATTTTCACATCACGTCAATTTATACAAGTAATGATTTAAAATTTTTAATCTTCTTTAAAATGAATGTTTTTAACGCCACATAATAGTTATAAACAATTTAGTTATAAACGCATTACTTCTACTTCAATCCTATGATAAAGTTACTTCTACTTTAACCTACTTTAAGAAGAGTCGAACTTCGAATTCGATACATTTCCCATTTCGAAACTATTGAATCTCTCCACGTGTTTATAACATCCTCTTTTACAATGTAACTCTTTACTAGTAAGACGCGCAGTTGGCGCGTAAGAGTTTACGTTATGGTCTTGGTCATTACCAGGCAACGTTTATCTATTTTTTAATGATCTACAAAATCTGACTTAAAAAATCTAATTTGGAATAATATCTTTTTCGGTGCTACGACTGCCTGCTCCTTTTCAACATGCTCAAACTTCACCTATCGAAATATTATTATATACACATGGACATTAAAACGCTTCACGAACAAGAACATAGAAGAAGAATAGTTGCGAGAACACATTAACGCTTTCAAGTTCGCTATATGTTTCGAAAATTACTAAATTTATTTCAAAAATGAGTTTTATACATGTAGCTGATCATAAATATGTAAAGGAAAAAAATAAGCATTTTTGATTTTCAAGAATTTTGTGGTTTAACAGTGAAACCAATGAACGACAACAGGCTATTTTTTCTCCGAATGAGTTATCAATGAAATGCAATTTAAATTATATATTTAATTTATAAGTTTACGTGAATATTCAGGATATTTATCCTTCATGAAATTCAATTTTACTTTCGAAGATTCAATTTTAAAAATATTAATTTGTGCTAGAATCCTCATCATTTTGTTTCTCTTAGATAACAAAAGCAATTTTGCTCTTGAAATGCCGATATCTCTGTGAATACTAACGGTCTTGAACTGGAATTTTTATATAAGTTGGCCTATATCTGACTCTTAAGTTATGAAAGAAAAATTATGCTACGTTTCGCCCATGCGCAGTAAAAAAAAAAGGTCAATATGTGGTTTCACTGCGAAACCAATGAACGCGAAAGAGTTAACAGAATTCTTGAAGAACACTGAAAGAATTGTTAATAAAAATGTGAACACTAAAAGAGTAGACGATTAACGGTTTCCGTCAAGAACTGTAGCCTCTGAGAAAAATATAAATTTGATGGAACTATTTTTGTGAAAGTAGGCCTAAATTTGATGGTTTGGAAAGTTCGAGAAAACTTTGATGGGGGAAAATGAAGGAAAAGGAGAAAAGTTACAAGGTAATGTAAAAAAGAAACTTGTCACAGAAGTTTCTAAATGATGGAAAAGAAAATGTTTAGATTTGTTTTAAAGATTTTTTTTTGGATTCTAAACGAAAAAAGTGTCATGTTTGTGAAAAATATAAAAAAGCTATGCAAATTTAAGAAAATAAGAACAAAATGCTCTTCAAATTGGATTATGAAAAGTTCTGCATCCTTAATTATTTACCTTTTAAAATTTAAATTTTAATTAACTCTTTGTTGCTACTTTCCTCAAATTTACAACTAGATGGCGCCACTTATAGGAAATCAAAGTTTAACTCAAATTAATCGATCAATTGAGCCGCTTGATTTTGAAAGGGACTTCTGCAGACTCGGCCGGAATTACTTTTTAGAGTTTTCCATTTGATTAAGGTAGTTGCTTCGGTTGGTGTAAAACCTGAAATTCTGCTATTCACAGTCATGTTGTAGTAAAGCATCAAAGTTTCCCTATGGAAATCAAAATCATTCAAAGAAAGCAAAAAACTAAGAAAAATACTCTGAGATATTCGAATTAAACAAACAAGGAATCCATTCTAGTCCACTTATTATCGTTACTAATCTTATTAGCGTTTTCATGATTGTGTTTGGTTTTCCTTTTTCTTTTAAAAAATGCTTATTAGATGGTACTGATCTCCTTTGTCTTGTGTTGGAAAATTTCGGACTAAGAGAAGCTATATTTGGCGCAATGCAAGCTTCTTACAGAAAAATTTACCAAATATTTTGAATCCATTTCGAATATAGTCCTTAGCCCTTGATAAAGTGGACTAGAATGGATTCCCTGTTTGTTTACTTCGATTCTCTCAGAGTATTTTTCTTAGTTTTTTGCTTTCTTTGAATGATTTTAATTTCCAATGTTTTTTGTATGCAGCTGCAATTGCACGCTACTTAAATATTGTCTGAATTTTATTGTCTAAATTTTGTTGTCTCTGTTTAAAGTTTAAGTTAAATTTATTTTTAAATTTGTTTATTCTACTTTTTCTAGTTGATTGTTTTTAAGCTCTAAAGTTTCCGTATGTTGTTAGTTTATTTCTGCGCAGAAGACCCCTTCAACACAAATTTTGCTATTCATCGCTAGATGGCCAATATACATATTACAAGCAAAAATGATTGGCCGATGACTTTTATGACGAAGCAAGGCAAAAGACACTTTCGTTTAAAATTTCTGAAAATTAATTAATCTGCTTCGTCATTTAAAGCTCATCAGCTCTAACTCCCGAGAAAGAAGAAATAAATGTAAGATCGCCCAATGATCTTAGGACGACAACGACGAGAACGATTATGACTAGCAAAAAGCTTGATATCAGAAAAACTATAAAATACATTCCAGAAGAACATCATCCCTTTGACAAGGAATCCAACCCTACCCACGAGGATCTTCAATTGACCCCCAAGAGGACAAAAATTCATTTACACCTCTTTTTTCCTATTAACTTTTATGTTTTTAAATCTGAATTTTGCTTAAAAACAAGAAAATTTTAAATTTTATTTTGTTTTATTTGAGTTTAAATTTAAATTTATTTTTAAATAAATAAATCGTGAATTTTATTTGTGTTTAATTGATGTTTCTGGATTATAATTGTTTTTCCTGATTCTTTTTAAAATCTAAATTTTACTTATAACCAGTACCTTTTCAAATTTAAATTTATTTGGAAATAACATTGAATCTCTAATGTATCACGCTATCACGCGATTGTACAAAGTGCAAGAAGAGGTCTTAAAATCTATAAGAGACCTGAGAACTCGGGGCATAAGTGTGAAGTGGGGTTGTGATGGGGCGAAACAAAATAGATATAAGCGGAAGTTGTCAGGTGAAAACTGCTCTGACGAAAGTTTATTTAGAATATCAATGGTGCCTTTTCAGATATACTCAGTGAATGACCAAAAAATTCAAGAATTAAAAATTATTATTTTTATTTATGCTAAAATATGTGTCTTAAACCTTTACCCTGCTTTTAGTTGTATATTTTATTGAAAAAACACTGTTTATTCAACCCACTGAATTTGGGCTAAATAATTTTGTCCCTGTGGATTACGAAAATACCACACTGTGCGCCGGTCCAAATTTGGCGATTCTCCCCTGTAATTTTTGCACGTGAATACGGTTGTAATTAAAAGTGATTTTTAAAAAATATATTGCAAAAAGAAGGGGAAAGATTGCTCGACGTTAAAACCGACTTCTTAGAATAGATAACTGATTGAATTTTGAAAAATATGGTTTCTTTTCGGATAACGGAATCCGAAATTTGGATAATAGTATCCTCGGAAAAATCAAATCCACAAAATATAAATAGGGCAAACTATCAATGTAAAGGGTAATTTTGGACCCTTTTAGAATATTTTCGTTGATCTCAATTCATTGATTAAATAATTGTTATTCGGTTACATAGCTCATATGCACGAAAAATTTTGATCATTTGTTTAAGAACTCTTTCGCAAGAGGAAGCATTCGCAAAATTCTGGGAGGGAATGCCATCGATTATTTAAAACAAACCTTTGAAACGAAAGCGCTTTAATTTCGTGGATTCTGATTAGAAATCACTGAATTAAATAAAATATCAGTGACAAATATATGAAAGCTTAACTTTAAAACCAATGAAATTCTATTTGATTGGATTTTTAATAATTCTAAAGTAACAAATGATAGTCACATTTTTTAATAATTACGTTGCTAATTAATTTGCATTAAAGATTTCAGTGATACAAATTATATTCTCGTACAATTTTCTGTCAAATTTTAATAATTTTTCAAAAGTATTTTTAAATATATTTACAATACGTTTCATTCTTTTAGTTACTACATTTAAACACACGCGCGTGTTGCAACGATATAAAATACTTTTTTTAGCTCGTTACTGTTGCTATATTATTAAGAGCAAATTTTTAAAAATTAATATAAAGAGTGACAAATCACTCTCAAAATATTATCATGTTATTGTTACAAACATGGAAAGTCGCTTCCCAGCAATGTGAGTCTTATGGTTGGGAAGAGAGTTTTACAGGGATAAATATGGATGACTAGCAGCAGCCACGTCTGGTTCCCCGACCTTAGCGACAAATTTGGCGACGAAATATGGGATCTCAAAGGTGCAGGAATCTTCTCGATATTTCTATTAGGAGAGAAGATACACTTGAATATACTAGATAATTCCATATGATGTCATGGCCTGCCGGGGGAAACTATATAAGGAGACCACTTGAATGACGGAGGGTGTGTGTTGATCGACTGGGATCGCCTTGGAGCGCGAACGTCTTTGGAGTTCTACCCGCTGTGCGAGCTAGTAAGACGCCGAGCGGTAGGAGCGTTGCTCCAGTGGGAACGGCTTTAGAGTTTCGTCCGCAGTGCGAGCTAGGAAGCTGGTGAGCTGAGCGCTATTGAAAGTGCAGTTACTGTCATTACTAGTTATTTGCTGACTGTTTGTGTTGTTTAAATATCAAAGTGCTGAACTGTTATTACCTGTGAATTGTTGTCTATTTACATTGGTAATGTGTTCAAGAACTATTGTTTCCTTTACCTGTGCTACGTGTTTTCCTGCATATTTGTAAATAAACCTTCATTCTCCATTATCCTGCGTGTTGAACTGTTTACACCATACACCCACAGTAAGACTTTTGCAACATGATGATTTTTTAGATTAAAGGTTGAAATTTCCTTGAACTATTTTTATCATTAAGCTCTAGATGTTAGTTCAACCAACGAAATAATACAGTTTAATTTGTCTTCAAGTAAAACTATGGATCCACAGTGATTCTGAAAGATAATTTTTTATGTATACAAACATATTTAATTTTTACTAAAAATACTTCTTAAGTCAAAAATACTAAATGCATCAAGCTTTCTCATCTTCTTAACGAACTCCAACTTAATTACTTACAAATCTATTCTAATATTTTAAAAACTGTATGTTAAGAAATATACCATTTTTAATTCTAAATTTAATTCTAATTTTAATCTTCTTTAAATTTATTCGAGAAATATTACTCTTCAAGAATATGCCGCAGAATTTCAAACAAGAGTCGTTTTATTTGTTCCTCAACCATTCATTACAGAAAAATTCTGCTTTCTTGGATCATTAATCAAAGTTAATTGATGCGCGAGTGTCTTAATTTGTATCGGGCACATCAAAGTTTCGAAGTTTTCTTAAATTTAAATTCTCTTTTCATTTTGTTCGGTCTGAAGACTTATTTAGAGCAAAGTTGTATTTAGCTTCTCAAATACTTTCCCGCCATTTTAAAAACAAACAAGAAATTTGTTCTTTTTTGTGAAAATAATTAACTAGATGCAGCTTTGTGATAAGCGCCATTAAAAAGAATTGACTAGTTTCTGAATAAATAGTTTGATACTTTCCAGCCATTTTAAAAACATGCAGGAAATTTATTCTTTTAAGTGACAATAATCAGCTATAGAGGGATTTGTGATGAGTTTGATCAAAAAGAAACTACCAGTTTCCTTATTTTTTCAGAAACGTCGTCTGCTCTGCTGTTTATCGTCTGCTTTGGAAATAAATTGGACTATATTGCTATCTTTTTAAAACTGCTTCTGTGTACAACCAAATATAAAAGTTTTCATTATCATCTTCGAGCACACAAGAAAGAAATTTAAAGAAATTAAATTGAACTAAAAGACTTAACATGAGATCAGTGACAGAATGGACGAGTTTTCTGTTTTGTTTATTTTGGATTAACAGACCATTTTTCGGTAACACTTCGATTTACGGGTCTATTCTGGTACCCCCGGTTGGGTTGGGAGATGTCACTTTTCCCGTTGTTAACGTGCTGAAAAAGTGACGTCTCCCAACCCAACCGGGGGTACCAGAATAGACCCCTTAGACAATCGCCAAATCCATTTAGACAATTGCCAAATCCATTTAGATACTGCATCAAACACCAAGTTCGAACCAGTTATTTCGTTAGTACACAAAAAACTGACGTTGAATTCTGTGTTCGTTCTTTGCATTCGTTTAAATCTTTTTATTTAAAATGGCTAAAAAAGTCTCTTAAAATGACAAAATTCCAAATGGAATGACTGTAATTAGCTAAATCGTTTGGTTAAAAATTTAACCGCCAATGATTATCTAAATACTTTGATTAAAAATTTAACCGCCAAAAAGACTTAGAAGTAGCCAAAAAAGAGCGATAACGAACAATTACAACAGCCTTTCTACAAAATGAGGCTGTAATTTTAAGTAAATATTGAGAGCTACAGCAATAGAAGCATCAAATTTAAAATTTTCAAAGTATCCTTAAGCCACATAACATGAAGAAAACTTTGTTTTAATCAGTAATTAACATCTTCAGACAGAGTGTTGAAATTTTTAAGATTCACATTCGCGAAGCATTGCATCGAAAGTCAGCGGAAGCTCTACATTATTCCAAATAAACGAAACAGAAATCTCGGCCATAATATACGTAATTTTTAATTAATAATGATAAATAAGAATAAAAAATAATTTTATGTTTAATGCATTTTTAATAAACTTAATTAACACCATTTCCAAACATCAAATTTTGTCTCGATCACATTGCTTATAATGTTTTCATTATAAATTGATAAATGCTTTTATTTCTTTTTTGTTTGTGGCATTGCAAGTATGTCTGACATTTTACCATGCTATTTGTCACTCTAAGCAGGATATTGCCATCACACTATTTTATGGGAGGGTCTTCTGTATACACATCTATAAAAGATATTCAGCGTTAAAATTTCAAGACAAATATGACACAAAAAAGTATGAACCTAAAATTTACGATTGATCATCGATTACGATTGATTGAGCAAATATCTGATCATACTGAATCAATTTTTTTTGAAGCACATAATATTTTTTTCGTTGAAAAATTCACATGAAGTAACCTTCTTTAACATTGTAGCCTAATGTTGCTCAACTTTTATGACAACTATTGACTTAGACTTACGTCTCTCCATAGTGGTTTAATGGTGTGTCGGGAAAGGAAAAATTATGACACTTTACGTGATATTTTTAAACGCTTATAGCTCCGCACCAAATAACATAGAGAGTGGGTTTTAGTTTCATTTAACAGGAAACTGTGGACATTGAAGATTGCAAATAGAATTTTAGAATGTAGAATTTCGGTTTAGTCATAGTCGAGCTGCAAAGTTGGTGAAAATCACGGAAAATTTTGATGACGTCACAGCAACCTATGCGCGAGCACGCAGACTAAGGCAATTCATTCATCGATCGCGGGAAACATTACTCAAGAATTTTTTTAATTACGTCGAATTTTGTGCTAAAGTTAAGCGCTTATAGCTCCGCAACCAAATAACATAGAGAGTTTGTTTTAGTTTCATTTAACAGAGAAAGGTAGACATTAAAGATTGCAAAAATAATTTTAGAATTTGTAATTACGGTTTAGTCACAGTCGAGTTGCGAAGTTGGTGAAAATCACGAAGAATTTTACATAGATAGAGTCACATAGTCACAGTAGACTAATAGTCACTGTAGACTATAGAGTTAATAGTCACATACAGCTACTTTACTGACATAAAGTCTCATTTGAGTAAGGTAAGTAAGTCTACGCCCGTCAATCCCAGCGGCCGTTTCGCAGAGACAGCCTCCCGTCGATTTTTTTTTCTAACAAGTACTAATAAAATGTATTCAGCTGCAAATAAAATTCTTCTTTAAATTAGAAAATTCACTTCATAATATTCAGGTTTTCCATAAAGCATTTATCTCGCCTTTAGTTCCTTCAGTATAAATGCCAGATGTGTGCTTACAGAAAATTTAACTTCACCCGTTCTTCAGGCCTACAAATTTTCTGCCACAGGGACTTCCGAAGAATATCGGCTTAATCGAAGTTCGTAGAAAAGCTATTATTTGTTGCGAATTATGTAAATTGAACGTATTTTGGCTTCTTTGCGAGATTTCTGGCGCCAAATTTAGTGACTTGGAGTCGCGAAATTTCTACTCTGTTCTAGAACATTCTTGAGTCTCCCGAGAGTATATAAAAGCCTCGCTACAATCGCCGATAAGTCAGTTGCTTTGTGCTGTTCATTGACTGAGTGTGACGCGCGATGACCGGTGGTTTGATTTGGCTGAGAATCTAAGCGGATTTGCGGCATAGCATTTTTAGTTTTGACGTGAAAACGTGTTTCCACTCGTTACAGTGATAGTCGATCGAACTTTCTTGTGTGACAAAATACCGTCAGATACGAGACTAATAATGCGAAAAGAATGGTTGACCCCACAACGGAGAGATCATATCTGTAAGAGTTTTGTCGCATAGTGTTTGTTTTGCCCGTGACGTCATCGTACCAATGTAGGCGCAAACGCGTGATTGTTATGAATTAGCTTTATGTAAGGTTATAAATAAGTGTAGCGTAGAAAGGTGTTTATCTAGGAGGTTGATTCTGTTGTGAGACAATAAAAATATTCATCAGAATATAAATAAAAATCCGTATTTAATTGAAAATTTCAAACTCCGCATGTTTATTCATTATAACATTCAGAGTTTTCTTTCGAATTGTACGAAACTTACAGAATACTTGAAAATACATAAAAGAAACATTGTATTAAAATTTGAACATTACAGGATATATGAGCATTTGTAGTAAATAATGTTTTACTGCGCATACGCGAAATGTAGTTCTATATACTGTACACAGATGGCGCCATCAATAGTTATCTATACTTATAAAAGGCAATGTTTGTGTGCGTGCGTGCGTGCGTGCGTGCGTGTGTGTGTGTTTGTCTGCGATGTCCAGACGAATCTATCGCACTTACAGCCATGAAATTTGGTACACAGTAGTCGCAATGGTGGCTGAATGCACCTCGAAGCCGAAATTTTAAATTTTAATCTAGAAATTTTTTTATTTAATGTTTTGTGTTGTTTTGGTTGATTTTTAGCACTAATTTCTCAATAGAATGGTTTCGAATAATTGTACGACAAAAATAGATAGACCATCGGAAAGAACACGCGATTTCCGTTCTAATGAAGTTAGTTTTGAATTTCTATCGTAAATTACTGAATTTTGAGAATTTTTTAAAAATCAGTCAGTTTTGCCGTCTAAATGTTGGTTTTGATTTTAAATTTGCTGCATCCGACTTTCTAATAACACTATTATTTTCAATTTTTTTATCTTATAACTAGAACGGTTCTGTCGGATTTAAAACAAGAATGGTTAAAATATCTTTTATCCTTTTTTTAAAATTAATTTTTTTCTGGGCCGTTGCGAGTTATTTTTCTCGATCGAGTTCCAAAAGCGGCACTTCTTCGGAACGTTGATGCCAATTTTGATTGGCGGACGCGTAGGATACGTCATGACCTTCACCTGAATGAATTACTTCGATTATTATTTTCGGATTTGATTTACATTTTGCTTGCTGTATAATAATCATTTTCACGTTCCAATTTTGTAATATTGTTTTGGATTAACGTACTCTGTACTGTAGCGTGAAAAAAAAATAAGCAGGAAAATCAAAAAATGTGTATCTTTTGTTTTGATTTTGTTTTCAAAACTTTTTCATTTCATTGTGGGCGGTTCTTTTTTTTTCATTTTTTTAAAGTCCTGATTCCACGGGCAACGCCGTGCGCGTACTGCTAGTTCTAAATAAAACATAAGAAAGGCATAGTTCGGGCCAGCGCCGTAGATTTTTCGTGAAAACGTCGGGATAAAATCATAAAAGAAGTATTTCTTATTAATATGTAATTTAATTATCAATCATTTTATTACAATATTTACACAGAGAGTATAACTGTTACAGAATAGATAAATCACAAGTTTATCGCATGTAGCAAGGGTCTGTAGTAGCTTGGGATTTATCTATTCTGTAACCATTATACTACTCTGCGTAAATATTGTATTAAAAAATTTATAATTAAATTACATATTAATACGAAATACTTGTTTTATGATTTTATCCAGATATTAATACTTGTATACCAGAGATTAATACTTGTTTTATTTTTTACCAGATCAAACGAAGGCAGACCGTACACTAAACCCAGCATCTCTACCGAGCGTCTCAGCAATCCAGTACACAACTAAATACTGGTTCCTAGATATATTATATTAGATTGCGTATAAAAGGTACAGAATTTTGTAAAATCGATTTAAAACTTCAGAGGACTAATGTTTTAAGTAATATAAAATTTAATATTACGTTTTCCAATTATTAATATTGTCACGAATAAAAATCAATTTTAGAAAACAATTAATTTGATTTATTTTCAAAATGTAAAGTAAAGAAAAAACAAAACCGCTCATCCTATAGCTTCAAAGATAAAGACAATTTTAATAAAATTCATAAGCACTAAAGCACTCGAATAAATTTATAAATAACACAGCACCTTTTGGAACTTTCTAAAGCGGATAATTTTACACAACGTTACCAATAAATCTTTAGCAGCTTAAAGAAAACTAATTAAATAAAGAAGAAAAACACTTTGGTATGCGTGTATCTAATTTCGAAATTTTAAAGTAAGAAAAGGAAAAAGGTGGAGAGACTTTATTTTTTAAAATATGGCTATATTTCCCCATATTTTAGTAAACTAATGCACAGCGAAAAAAACACCAATCTCTGCAGTTTTTAATCAGTTTCAACAAGTTCTACGCCTTATTTTTTACCACATTTTTTATTTATATGTAAATTATAAAGTTTTACAAAAATAATGGAACATAATTTTATGAAATCAATAAAATTTGCAGATGATTGGTATTTTAAATAACACAAAATTAAATTTTTGTACATTCCCCATATAAGCGAAAGCTTTCTATAATTACAATTTTCCTATAAATTAATAAAATGATGCATAACGTTTAAAAAAATCAAACTATCCTCCAATATTATTAATCAATTTCACCAAATTCTACACCTTTTCTTTTTACCAACTTTTGGGATTTGTGTGTTAAATTACAAACTTGCCTTAAACGAAGGAGCAGAATTTTATAAAATCTATTACAATTGTAAAAGATTAAGGATTTAAGGATTTTTTTTTACTTCCTCCGGAGATTCCCGTGATTAAAATGTTCTCATACATTTATAAAGTGGCGTACAATATTTAAAAAAATAAATCGTCTATAATTTTCAATCAATTTCATTGAATTTTTCACCTTTCTGTTACCAAATTTTGTTACCAAACTTATAAGTCTATGAACAACGTTATTCAGACTGTTTCTGTGCACTTCTAAGTTTGAACTGTGAAAGAAAATTATGCCATTTTTAATGAGGTTACATAATACTAATCATAACTTCATTCCAACAGCCTTTCTCCGTGTATTGCCTTTTTTCTTCTTCTATTTTTATCTCCTTATCGTATTTCATAACAGCCTCATAAACCTCTTCTCTTCTATGGAACTTCTTCGTTGTAATAAGAGAAATCTTATTTGCCCGAAGACAGTCATTAATTTAATTTCTATCATCTTCATATGACAAAAAAATCCTTACTTCGTAACATCATTAATTCCAATCATTCCATATTACATTTCTCAATGCTCAGTGTCGGTTTCCATTCTCAGGACATGAGATTGTTTTTTTATGCCTCAATACTGACTGTTGCTTGTTCTGTTGGGAAATTAAAACTATCTTTATTTAAACGTTTGTTTTTATGTGTAATATAAAGCACTTCCGCATACTGAGTTCTTAGAATATGCTCTGAAAAGGTCGCATTTGTATAAGGAATTTTACTAAATTCACTAAAAAGTTCTAATAAAATTGAAGGAATTTTTCTGCATTTAAGTCGAAATTTCGTAAAAAAGTTCTTTTGAAAAGGCATGCTCGTCGGCTTTTCTTCCGCCAGTCGATTTCTTTATTGGTAAATGAAATATTTTAATTACAGTGAAACAAACCTCTCTGAGAGGCCACCCCTCCGTTCCGAGAAAAATTGGCCGCTCTGAAGGGTTTTCGTTACAAATACAAGATAATTGCTATAATACATAATATAAACAAGTCTGACACATATTTCTTATTTAAAATGAAGTTTGAGACTTATCTAAAGAGAAAATAGTATTTTATTTAATAATTTTTTACATTTTTTTAAAAAAGGATATGATTTGCGAATGTTTTAAGTTTTTACCCTTCTCGGAAAAAAACCATTTTTTCCAAGTTCGTTTTTCAGTTTAAAAAGTAAATCTCTAACCGATGCGTTTGTTAAATGGGATGGGCGAACCCACCCGGCGGCCGTTCAGAGGGGTTGGGTGGCCGTTGCTAGGGGTTATTTTAACATTAGGTCTATGGGCCGAAAAATCCGTGTCACGAAAAATTGGCCGTTAAGAGGGGTGGCCGCTATGCAGGGGTGGCCGTTCGAAGAGGTTTCACTGTATAAGGAAATCGAATATTTTCGCTTAATTAGCAACACTACTTATCTCAATTTTCCAAGAGGAAGAAAAAAAATTAGCTATCAAAAAGTTACTGACATTTTTTTTAACATCTGGTATGGATATACGGAATCATGCTCATATCAGATTTGAAAAAAATCAAAAGTCTTCGTTATTGGATGCGAAAAAAATAGTTTATTTCTTCCTTTTTTAACATTGAAATATGTGTCGTTGTTTGTTAAACGCGATATTTTGTTTAATTTCTTGGTAATAAATATTCCAAACTTGTCTACGTGATGATTCTCGCACACCATTCCTGAATTAAGTATTTTAGGTCACACGTTTATCAGTATACTAAAAAAATATTTTTCAGTTTTAATTATTTTTAAAATTAAGTTTTTAATTCATTAAACGGGATAATTATAAATATAACGGAATGCTGAAATCAGATTTTCCCCTCAAATTTGCTACGAAATGGAACCACATGAATGGAATCGTCGGATCACTGTAAAATTAACATAATTGAGAATTGATTAAGAATACCAGTTTAAAGCTAACAAATAATACTTATCAAGAACACACTCAATTCTACAACCAATTTAAACAAACAATTCTTTAAAGAATCTCATGACAATATTGGCTTTTTTAATAATAAAAGCAATTTTTAATAGTTAATGACATCAAACTTCTGAGGCTAGAGGGTATTAATTAGAAATAAAAATTAATTGTTGTACCATATGAACAAAAAACTTATACAATTCTTCACAATATCTCCTAACACTATTAAACAGTATATAATTAAGATAGCTTACATTGTAAACAATAAATGCTTTGGAGAATTAATAAGTAATTTTTTATTCTTTAAAACCTAAATTATTTTCTATTATTCAATTAAGAGATGCTCTTAATTACTTCAAATCATCAAATTGTTCATCGGAAAAATTAAAAAAAATGAATCTTTTATTATATGTAATTAGGTTCTGTCTAAATATGTTATGAAACTAAAATTAATTGTGATGGATTACGCAAGTGTTTTATTTCTTTAACAATGCTTAAAGGATAATTAAATGCCCATTGTTTAAATACCCCAAGGAATGCATTTACAATGCTTATTGTTTCTTCCTCGAATATGAATTCTTCAAATTTCAAATAATTTTTTCAAGTATGTCATGTTACTCCATAATTTGCACATTAAATAATTTAAATTTTTACTCCATATTTTATTCTATTTTAATAAGAATAAAACGATTACTTTATTAAGTAGGTAGTTTAGCATTATTAGCAGTATATATAAGATATGAATACAAAGTATTTTTGTAATTATCGGGAGTTTTCAATTATTATTCCCTTATTACTACATTTTTCTCATTAAGTAATATAATTGGATTCTTATTTTACAAATTAATTTCCCAGAAAATTACATAATTAAAATAGCGAATTTCAAATATCCCAACAGAGTATTTTTTTTAATTTAAAAGGAATTTTTTCATTTGAAAAGCATTTTATAATGAAATTGAAAAATTAATTGTTTTACATTTATACAAAGAAAATTATATTTGAAGTAAAGAAAGATTCTTACAAATTACATGTGTTTTTATATGCAGTGGAACTTGACTAATTCGAATTTTTCTCCAATCTCTTAGTGGCTCAGTATGGTCATATTTGGATCTTTCGCCATTAAACTGGAATCAACCAACCAACCAAATTGTACATAATTTGAATGTATTTTGGTTAATGCGAAGGCAGAACTAAAAATTGCAAAATAATATTTTTATGTCTGAGATATTTTCATTAGTTTAATACGTGCGTAAACTGGTGTCCAAAAGTTTAGCACAATTCTTAAGATGCGAAAAAATTGGAATTATTATGGATACTATGGTTCGCAATTAGTTGCGGAGAAGCGTGGAACATATATCGTCGTAACTCACATTTTACAGTGAAGATTCGATCACGATGGAATTTATGGGAGGCGACTAGAAAGTAATGAAGACGAAAAGGGATTTCGACCCATCCCTTTTCACAGAACGATAATAATGAGTTGATAAGCTTTAAAAATTTCACTTTGTGCAAGAACCCTCATCATTTAGTTTCTGCTTGGGAACAAAAGCAATCCATCTCTTGCAATGTCGATATCTTACTAAATATTAACGTTACTGAACCGAAATTTTTATGTAAGTTGCCCTATATATCTGGCTCTGGAGTTGTCAAAGAAAAATTACGCTACGTTTCGCAAATGCACAGTAAAAGTTATTTACTATACATACTCATATTTCTTGTAATATTCAATTCATTAACAATTTAATACAATACTTCTATTACATATTGTCAAGTATTCTGTAAGTTTCGTATAATTTGATTGAAAATTCTGCATGTTATAGGCAAAACACATGAGAAAAAAGTTGGGATTTTTAAAATAAACCTTTATATCTTCCCTAATATTCATCCTATTTTTACAAAAATGCATATAAATATTGTGAATATCAAACAAAACCATTGATGAAAGTTTCGTCCCGATATCAGCCTTTTGTGAAAATGGATGAGTCGAAATCCCTTTTCGTCTGCATCACTAGCTGGTCCCCCCCCCCAAACAAAAATGCTCTCATAACAAGATTTTCACTGTAAAATGTGAATTGCAGCTGCTGTATGCCTCACAGCTCTTTGCATCTGATTGCGAACCATTGTATCTATATTAATTTCAAATTTTCGCATCTTAAGAATTGCGCTAAACTTTTGACACCAGTGTACATTGTATCCTGAGTAAAATGTACAATGAGTTATTAAGAAAGTTTTAGTTGAATTGTCCCTGCGCCCTACCCTAAGTTTTTAGCACTTTATTTACGCAGTTAATCTTAACTGATTATATTGTTTTTAGGTTAATCCTGGAATAATTAAATTGTCTTGGTGATCTACATTTTATTGAACATTCACCCTTGGGGAATCCCAAATGGCAACCTTGTTTCTATCCTTCTTATCTTAAAAATTTGGTCATTTTATTCTTCTATTTTTATTGTTGTTTGACTGACGTGGACTTTGGTGGATTTTATTGTTTTCTGGACTGATAAAAGGTTTTTGATGCTCTTTTGTTGGATTTTTAATGATACTTTACAAAAATTTTTATTGCCTCCTTCTTTTTACTCGTGTGTTTTGCTGAGCTTCTACTTGTGTTTTACTCATGTGGATGCATACTGGGGACGCCTCCTTTTGAGTATTTTGAATATTTTGAATGTTGGTTCCAGATTTGGTGATAACAATCAAACAAAATTCAATTAATTTATGGTTCTCTCCAAGTGTAATATCGATTCAGTGGCGTATTATTTTGTGCGTATTTTTGTGAGTGTGTGTGTTTTGGGTTAATTTATTTATTTTGTTGTTGTCACTTTTCTGTAATGTTTGTAACGTCCTGTGCTGTGTTTGTGATGCTTTTATGAGTGTCATGTCATATTGATATTCTTGTATTACTTTTATATATCCTCGCCGGTCTGCAAAAGGCCTTATATCCTTTCAAGTAGACCGGATCGGTGTGGATTTTAAATTAAATGAAATTGTATCCTGAGTGACGATGAATGAATAACTTTTAAGACACTTAATTCACCTAAAGGCTTTATTGTTAATCAGAGTATAAAATAAAATGATGCATAAATAAAATAATAATACAATAATAAATAAATAATTATGAAATAAAATAATAATAATAAGCAATAATTATAAAATAAAATAATTCATAATTAAAATAATAATAAAATAATAAATAAATAATTATAAAATAAAATAATAATAATAAGCAATAATTATAAAATAAATAATAATGTTCATTTAAGAAATACTCTGTACGCATTTCCTTGACTTAAATGAAACCTTCTATAATCATATTGATTATAATTGCAAAATTTTCTATTCCACTGTATTTCTATATTGTGTTTTTAAAATAATCAGATTCCTTTAAACCTTGTGATTATAATCATCATTATATGATGATTACAAATTAAATTACTTTGAAACCTAAAGTCAAAAGGAAACAATTTAGAATGATTCTTTTAATGAAATTTCACTTCACTGAGGTTATGCTTAAAGTAAAAGTTGAAACATTAATTTGAAAAATGTATTAAAATCGCATAACTTAACTTGCTGAAAAAGAACATCATGCGAAAAAGATACTGCTTTACATCTGAATGTAATTTAATTTCCATTCTTGGTTTATTAAATATTTTTTAAAAGAAGAAACAACACTTTATATTGTTTAGCTGTAAAAAGTTAAATAACTGTCGGAAGAAAAACGAAATGATGAAAGAATTTCGATGCTATTACCGTCTAA
>BGPR01015394.1:1943-36775 GCA_013235015.1 Araneus ventricosus
GCTCAGGTGTCGTCCTTGCCATCTGACCGCGGTTCAAAATTACGAGGTCCGTCCCTAATTAGCCCTCGTGTTGCTTCAAAACGGGACGTTAACATAACCTAATCCACCCCCAATCCTTAGGATAAGTTCGTTTCCAAGCCTTGTTTACACATGATAATAAACCCGAAATAATGTTGTGCTGCTGTTGAAGTGGCTGGTAGGGTACTTAAATTGACCGCTTATTTCTTGTCACTGCTTTGGTGAAGTATCGATAGCGGTAATCATTCAATGAAGTTTCATTTCTACATGCACCGTATAGACCCCAAAAGAATTGCATGCCCTTCTAAGTTATTTATGCATGAGAAACATTACATTGATTAAAGATTTGTATAGTTTTATGTAAATTGGTCGTTTTCGTAATAATTTTAGGGCTACTGATTTTCTCTTTTGGAAAATCGCCGATGTTCCATCACAGCCGGAAAAAAGCATGAAGGAATAAAATGTTGTCTTTGCATATGCCTTCAATACTTCTTGAAAAAAAAATCTTCCATTTTCCTGGCTTGAGGAGAAAAATTTCCAAGTTAGTTGGAGTTCGAGCTAAAAGGATTACCTACAGATTAATATCCTCACCAACAATAACTCTAAAATTGTCTTGAGTTTTTGAAATCGGGATTGCTGTTTCTACAATGAGGACATCAGCATCATTCTCTGCTTGCTTTACAGATATACCATACACTTCTGCTAATAGCTCTGTCTAAAATATTTTCAGTGAAATTAATCTGTCTAGTGAGGAACAACAATTCATAGACACTTGCCCTTAACCCGTCACCACACGCGTGGGGTCTTCTTGACCCCACCTTTTCTCTTTTGTTAAAAGATTCTAGGAATTTCTAAACACTTGCCCTGTTACTTCCTGTACCTTCATAGGGGAGCTAAAAGAAGCGGATAAGGAGGCCAAAACCGGTGAAACGTGGTTTCTCACTTTTTACTGGGGCGTTGGGGTCAAATTGACCCGTGCTTGTGCTAATGTTTCGGGTTAATTTAACGTTATGGCTATGGACGCGTGCGAGCGTGTGCAGCGGAGAAGAAAAGAATACAGAAAAGGGGGGAAAAGGATACGAGTTCAACTTTCCTTTTTCTTACTAAAAATTGCATTTGTGTCTAAAATATAAATTTTTTTCACGAATAAATGTTCTTATACTTAGATCATTTATTATTTTTCTACAAATAATAAAATAAAGAGTAAGTGTCTAACAATTTGGGGTCAAAATGACCCCGCGCGTGTGCTAATGTTCCAGAAATGGATGCGCGTACTGAAGGGTAAACCACTTAACTTGAAAAACCAAGAAGACTCGTGCATCTAATTATCGTATTTTTAGTCTTAAAACAAAAATCTTATCATTAATGAGCTTTACAATTTTACACAAAAATCACGTAGAATCTACAAACATCTCAAGCATTATATGCCTTCTGAGATGAATGAAAACGACAGCCCCTTTCCGAAACAGAAGTGGTCATCTTATTAGAGAGCAAAAAAATTATTCAATTAAGGGGTTAATGACTCGTAGGAAGCAACGCCTTCATTTTCGACAGAGAAAGAGTTAAGAATCCTCAATGATGTTAAAAAGAAGTATCAAAATAAAACTTCTTCAATTAGGTCCAACTTCGAAATTATGGGTCCAGTATTTAGACATGGTATTAATCCTCAAAAAGTTTATTAAAGCAGAGAGAATGGGGGATTGGGGGCATATTTGTCTGCAATAAAGAGGATGATTCCGTATTCCTATGCCACAGGACATTTTTGCGTTGTTTGTACAAGACATAGGAAACTGTTGTTTGGAAACAACTGTTTGTACAAGACATGGGAAATTTAGGGATCACAATGAGTAGAGACACCTTTAAAAATTTACTGAGGATTTCTTTACTATTAAACGATGGGAAAGTTTTTTAGTAGAACCTCGAGTGATATGATAAAAGAACATTTGCTCATGAAATCTTCAAAGATGCAAGGATGCTTTGTGCAAGGAAGGAGTATAAAAGAGAAAAAGTTAAACTAAGTTCGTTGATGGTTTATTGAGTGCCAGCAACATTTATGAAGGACTTAAAAACTTTTGTGGACTTTTCTTTGCAAGTGGAGTGCGAGATGTGGATGCATGGGAATCTCGAGTCAAACGGGACTAAGAAGATGTCAAGAAACTATCAAAGTGGTTTCGTTCTCACAATCCTATTCCAAGTGTACAAGTGATCATTTTTATAGCAAGTGGGGTGATAGGAAATGTAGAAAAGATAAAATACTGTGGTGCACTGAACATTGGAGAAACTACGATGGGGAAAAAGTTGGGTGACAATTTCCATGATATAAAATATTCTCGGGCGGATAGAGTTCTTTCTCTTAAAACCGTGAACACTCACGTGACTGTTCATGGTGTAACTGTGCCAGTAGATCCATTGCCGTTGTTCCAACGATTCAGTATTATCAAAAGATCAAATGATAACCTTCGTGAATATTTGAATTTTGAACTGGCTCCGTAACCAGTGGTTCATTCTGATGAAACTGGTATGAGGAAAACAAAGAAATCATCCTTATTCAACTTCTTCAACCCCATCGATATTCAGCCTTTATTCTCAGTCTTTACTGCTATGTCTGTATACAATTTATTTTTATATCTATAATATATTAGTTTTATGATAAACACAATGTGAAAGAATTGTATCTTTGTGTGCTTTTTTAGTAATGAAACCCTTGTGACTTGCAAAATGCTCATCATATCAATGTAGTTACTGTTTCATTCAATTTAGCGTTCAAATACGTATAAAGCGGTGCCTTACTTGCCCAAATTGTTCATATACAATCCCCCCCCCTCCCTCCAAAAAAAAAAAAAGAAACATGAGAAGCGCGCAGCAAAATGTCGAGAACTTTTCAGATGTCATTTAGAATGAGGTGAAAGAGGGAAAAGAACCTGTTTTAAAAATTATTCCGAAGAAAATGGCGAGTTTGGGACGTGGTTTTCTTCCCATCTCTCCCTAAAAGTACAGCAGAATGTCGGGGACTTTTGAGATATCATTTAGAATGACACAATGAAGCTTTATGTGAAAAAAACCTTGGGTTAAAATTTTTCTAAGAAAAATGCTAAAGTTACTGGACTAATCAGTTCTATGTATTTCCGTTAAGTCACGGGTTAATATTTGTATATTTCATGATGAGTTAACTTAATATGTAGAAACTGAGTTTAAGGTCGGAGTAATTTGTGATAAATATGTAATTAATATATCTGCTAAAACCACAGGAAGTACTTGCTTCCTGTGGTTGTGCTAGGGTAATTTCGGTGACTCTGGTATGGGACACAAAAGCAAAACATTCGCGCCAGCCAGATGTAGTTACATTCTCAGATTGCCAGAACAAACAACGAAGGTTGGGATCTAATGAAAATCAGTCATATCAATAAGTCATGTAGTTGGAAAGGTCATTTAGGTTTCGTGGCAGTTCGTGTCATTTAACATGTTTTTAGAAATTTCCATGCATAAAAGTACAATTAATAAAAGAAATGCCTGTCACTAATGAAAAAAATCTATTTCAAATAAATTTCATGAAGATTTGATTAAATGTATAAAATGTTATTAAAAATTCAAATTATTTCTTTTAGAAAAAGTTTCATAGATTGACCAGTTGATTTAAGTCGTTATTTAAAGCCCAATGGCAGCACAGAAAACTATTAAAAACAGTGTAGAAATTATGGGGATATAAAATAATTTTATCTCTTGCTTAAATTTTAGCTTCTGCGCATCAAAGAAAACATTCATTTAAATGTTCACTCATTTCTTCAGCTGTCCTTATATTTAACTTAATATAAGGACAGCTGAAGAAATATTCGTCAGAACAAACCTGGTTTGATTCGTTTTAAAATGGAATAATTTATGAAAATGATTACAATTATATCTTTTCCCCCTGAGGTCAAGATTCCAAGCAACGCAAGTTTCATACAACAATATTACAGAATTTCTTTTCCTATTGCATAATATTATGAGAGTCAAACTGTGGACAACGACCGTTTATTTGAATACCAGATGCTTTCAGTTTCTAAATACAGTTCATCATAAGTAACGGTGGCAGAATTTGGAACGTCTAGATTCAAGGATCATTGTACGATTCCTCAAATATGAACTCACAAGTCACACTTAAGAAACGAAATATTTAGTATTATTTGATTATTATCAGAGATAAAATTTACACGTGGTTTACAAATATTTCAAACTTTTTATTAAATTCAGTGAAAGCATCAAAAAGTGAAAGGGATCACAATATTTTTATTAGCACTTAAGAACCAGAAGAATAGGAAATTTATGGACAACGCAATTCAGCATCCGACTCATTCGTTGGAGAATATGAAGCTCTTAACCATTTGATACTCATTCAATAAAATAAGTGTTAGGCACAGGAAGCGAGTTTGCCAATATCACTTGTTAGTCTCGTAAAGTAGAGACAGGCAGCTTGAGTAACACTAGTTATGAAGAGCTGCTGGATAATAAGCTAAAAGCGTCCTGGCTTATTGCATGCAGTGGAATTTCTATGAGATGGAGCATTTTTAAAAATGACGAATCGTATGATTTAAAATAGACATTTATTAGACGACCACATTTAAGAACATATTTACATATCACATCTTATAGTAAAGCAACAGCTTACAGCTGGAGTCTCTCCACGGAGAGAATGCTTAGAGAACCGTAGGTCTCTCTCCTTCACCTCTAAATGACATAGTAGAGACAAGTATATATACTCTAATAATCATCTACATATCAACTGCGGGAATCGGATAGACAACGATTCCGATTAAATAGCTGCCAAAAACGGATGTCAAGTGAAGTGATTAGTTTAAAGAAAGAATGCTTCAAATCTTAGAATAAAGGTACGAGAGACAATTTAGAAAAGATGCAAGCTTCTTAGCTTAAAATGTAGAATTTCCCAACAATAAGCAGTATAAAAATGCAAGTACGTTTTATTTATTTTTGGACATGTGTTGAGAAACTGCTTCCTTCATAACATGTGAATCAGGACAATTTTCACTGCGAAATAACAATCGCACTTCCTAATTTTCACACAAAATCTCACAAAATTTTGAAAATTAAGCAGCACAATTATAGCTTCACCGGAATACTTTAAAACATACGAAATGAAAGAAACAAATTATATTTTAAAGAGGCGTCATTGTGTGTTCATTATATATATCTTTAAGATTTAATTTTTGCTACAGGTTTGAATATTTCTAATAGCAAACTGAAAGAATTTAGTTGCATTTTTAAAACACGTATGCCATTTTGAATCTACAAGTTTATTATTTGTGACACTTTGGTTAACGTTATTTTGAAACAATATTTGATCGATATTAAAATAGCAGCAGCCATCTGATGCTTAAGAATTACAGCGAAAAATATTTCGAAAATTCATGGAGTTAGAGTGCTGAATATCGAACACATGATTTGATTGAAAAGGAGAATTGAATTTAAAAAGGAGACTCCTACCATCTAGCAGATAACTGCTGCATTGATGTTGAAAGGGCTCCTCTGCGAAGAAGCCTTCTTCTAACATCACATGGAAACTTCGATGTTGTACCAAAGTGTGGTTGTGAATGGTAGAAGCCCCGTTTTCACACCAAAGATGCACCCACCTTCATCAAATTAAGAACGAAAATAAAAATGTAGTTTCCGCCCAGAATGCAGGAGTCTCCTTTTAACATCAATGGACTCATACTGGATATATATTCGCCCAAAAATTCACCCAGCCTCATAGCTGAAACTAGACTACAACTTTGCTGCTGCATTTTCATAAGTTTGATTGAAAAATATTGCCTTAAATAAATAAACAGACATTTTAAAAAAACATAATAAATCATATTTTTAGTTTCAATTTAAGTCAGAAAGATTTCAAACTAAATCAAATATTTAGTTTGAAATTGATATTACTTAATTTCCCCTTATTCATACGTTCTTAGCATACTGATGAAGAACAATTTCGTTATCTTTCCAAATAAAACTGATTTAAAATCTTAAGGAATTTTTGTATTAAGTTATGTATTTTTTAGAAATTAATTTCTAACAATAGCATATAATATACATTATTTTCAGTCGCAGAATAATCAAGGCTTCAGGGTTCTTGTGCCATGAAACTCAGAAAAAATTTCTTTATTTTTTTAAAGAGTATAAAAATTTTAGTAACACAGTTTAAAATAAGCAATTTTTATTGCATAGATAGTGCATCGTAATTTTTTTTGCGTTATTAGTCTACTAATTTTTAGTACAGACATAAATTATTCTATATTCACAAATTAAACAACCGAAATTATTATCCCACCCTATTAATACATTAAAATTACTCTATGCTCAAACAAAAATGACTAGATTCCTATCCCGGATGAATTGTAACTGTTAGGTTTAGATTTTCATCAGAAAATATGATGTAAAGTAAATTAATCAAACTTCACCAACTTCATCATAATATGCATAAATTCAAAGAAATCACTACAAAGAAAGTACAATTATTCTAATTTCCGCGTTTTATAATCGGCAATATCTTTACCGTAGATTAGGTTTCAATACGAACCAGACGAACAAATTATTGTCATGTAAGTCTGTTTTGTGTAGAAAAAGGGACTAAAAATAAAAAAGAAATATTTTTCAGTCCTCATTTACGGTATGATGAAAATATTATAAATAAATAGAAAGGGAAAATTGTCTTATTTTTTGGTTTTTAGTATATGCATATTTTCAACAATCTGGCAATTAGTAAAAAAGGAAAAATAATAAATAAAATAAATGATAATAAAGATATAATATTTAGTAAATTATGTCTTTTTTATAACAAAATTTGTTAGAAAGGCATATTTTAGTAATTTCAGGAATATTTAAAAATAACTATAGCAACAGATTACTAATTCTGCAGGTTCTATTTATCTAAAGCACAGTCTCTCTTTACTTGCTTCAGGGCATTGGAAAAAGGAATTTCGAATATCGAAGTTTCCGATCAATTAATGATGTAAAAGAGCGCGAAAATGTCTGTCCAACACCTCGAGGACCACCATGATTGCAAAGGTTTCCGCCCAGGAGTCTCTAGGCCAAACACAACAAAGCGTCAATGTTTAACGCCATGCTTTCTGAATATTTATATATATTTATATCTGCTTTTAATGTTCTAAAAGGTGTTATTTTATTGCGCATATCATTACTTTTCCAGATTTTTCACAATTAATGACAAAATACGTTACCATCGAATTAATAATAAATACGCATATAATATTTTTGTGTTTTATATTTTATAGTAATTAGAATGCAAAAATTGTGTTGATATATATATGTTACTGTGAAAGTCGATATTGTCCGGTGAATGTCAGTTTCTCCGGTCGGTGAATGTTAATAATCTCCGGTGAATGTTTGTGGTATGTGTCGACATTCTCCAATTTCGGTCTTTCACAGTAACATATATAACATATTTCAATAAATAAAAATCAGGCACTAACAATCAGTGCCTGATTTTTATTCATCGAAATATGTTTATATGCCATGATTACTTCCATTAGGCGGGAAAAGTTATCTTATTTTTTCCTCATTTTATTCGAAGCAGATATGAATCTTTTAAAAAACTGGGTTTATTTCCTAGGAAGCAAAATACTTACACGCACAATCTACAAATTCTATTTATCGTTTTCAATAAATGGCTCCCTTTCCATTGTGATTGAAATTACTTTTATTCTAGAAGAATCAAACACTCTTATTCCGAAAACAACACCGTTTTAGTTCAAAGATCTTATCCTACCTTTACTTTTGGCTGCGTACTAAATCATTTATTTCTTGCTTTCTCCATTTGGAAGGAGCTTTATATCTTCTATTATTTCATTGACGCTTAAATTCATTGTATTGCAATTTGCGAAAGTTTTCTTTTGTCAGATTTTATCATTAAACTGATTTTCGTCAAATACAAATTTACAATCTCAGCTGTTTTCAATGATAAAATTTCTTCAAGGTTAAAATCGCTATACTGTTTTACGGGAAAATAGACGTATCGATTTTTTATGCTAATGCTCAATCGTAATCTTATCTCTCTTCATAATTTTCAATGATCTTTATGAATTACTGCATTCAGAGGCGATAATATGGTATATTCATGTACTTGATATCTTCTAATAGTAGGGATTTTAAAACACTTTCATTTAACTTGATTTGTTTCATGTTCGCAGAAAAGGAATTTTGTAATTAATTATTCACTCCATTCCTGATGTGCTAGAGGTTTGACATTCTGTACGCTTGTATATTCTTGATAATGATGCAGTATTTTAATGCCTTCAGAACATAATTCTAAATCAATTAATTAACACAATTAAATTTTCATTCTATATGAGTGGCGACACATGGTTGTGAATTTGAGAAAATATCGATTTTAAGATTCCGTATTAATGAATTATAAATTAAAGATTAAAAGTAAGAAATAATTAAGATAATACATAAATAATTAAGATAAGATTAACTTTATAGAATAATAATAAAAGTGTGTTTTAAAAAGTTGTTTTTATTAAATATGCTTGTAAGCATACGTGCTCGGAATATATGAAATATCTAATTTAAAATATGATCACCATGACGCGTAATACGTGAAGATTTTTAAAGAAATGTTAGTCGAATGAAATAGATTGAAAACCTGAAATTTTTCATCTCTTCCATTCACATATAAATATATTAAGTCTTCGATGGTTTTAGGTAGCATGAGTTACTCGTTTCAAAGTCAAAAACGAAAGCAAAATTCTTGGGATATTCATTAATTAAAAAATGTCTTGCTGTTATTTACATTCATAATTGCAATGCTTCCACATATGAAGTCATTACTCCCATTCCAGTTCGATTTAAGGGGACAGGGGATGGTGGACTTAGAAATTAGAAAAAAATGACCAAAATTTGAAATTACTTTTTTAAAGTTTTGTCTTCAAATTATATTCTTTTATGGGACTAAAATAATATAATAATATGTTTCATTATATAAAATGAATATTTAAAGGGTTCAGAGGAGTAAATACATTTTTAATGACTTAAAATTATGTTTTTCACGGATTTAATTGTATTTAAAATGAAAATATTTTTGAAGAAATTACATAAAATTTATAATAAAGATTCTTGTCATACATTAAAATAAAACTGATATGCATTTTATGTTTCGATAGCTAAAAGTTAGTTTTAGTTCAGAGAAACACAAACTTCTTATGAAAATTCAGTGAGTACACATAAAAATATTTCTAAAAAATTAACTATTAACAATATAATTCTCAGTTGTTTTTATATGATAATAAGAAGAAATTAAGGGAAAAAATTGAAAATTATTTCGCCTGGAACATTTTAGAATTTTTCAAAATTATAAATGTTTTAATTTTTTAAGGAAAATATATTTGGTATTAAAGAGTTTTTTCAAGATATTTGACTGAATTATACTCTAATAGATATGCATAACAAATTTCCTAACTATAAGTCAATAATTTGTAAAAATGCCTAATTGGGTCCTCTGTCCCCTTAATTTCGTGTCTGACTTCTTTCCTTAAACGTATTTATCCTTAAAAAATCATTGTGATCTGAAAAATACATGGTATCAGCCCAGTACGGCCAGACGGGTCGTCAAGTATTAAGGGCAAGATATTTTCTGCGGACATTACAACGTATCATTCTTCATGTTTTGAAGTCGATGTTTATCAAGTATTTGCTGAAATCATGTTCGTAATCTTAGCACCAATTTCAAAGTAACAAAAGAAAAGGGTTTTAAAACTTGCATTAAAAGTTATCTTTAACTATTTGGGTTAAAATCATATTGAAAATCTTTTTAATTATGAATTAATAATATAAATCTACTCACCCATTATGTAGCAACAAGTAAAAAGAATAACTCTGAAATTACCTCGCAAATGATTCTGCGCAAACAAAAATAATTTACGGGGTGAGTACTTACACTCTTATTTAACTTGCTTGTTTCAAGCTTGTAAAGATGGAATTTTGTAATCTATTTTTCACTCACATTCCGATGAGAAAAAGTTTTGAAATCATAATTTTGAATATGAACTTCTGTGTTCTCGAAGACAACAAACTCTTTTTATATATTCGTAACTTAATCATAATTCAGTCGATTAATGTTATTAAATTTTGATTTCATACATGTGAAGACACTTGATAGCTGGGGAAAAATTATTTCAAGATTTCATGATGAATTTGAGTTTCATGATTTCAGATGAGTTTCGGAAAATTTTTTTTCAACTTTTCATAATATTTCTAAAAATGAATTATAAATGAAAGCCTGAAATATCGAAACTAATTAAAATAACTAAAGTCTACTTTTTAGCACCCTAATAAAAGTAAGTTTTGAATTTTCAAAAAATATATATATTCATGTTTTATTTATACTATTCCAAAATGCAAAACGGTTAATGCAAAGAAGTTTCTCAAACCAAGACAAACAAGCAAGGCAGTGTAGCTCACTTTACACAACTTGATTTCCAAATCTAGTTCTGGAGACGTGCGTAAGTAAGTTTGAGAAAGAAATGACTGAATAATCGAAGGGTTTCCACACCACTTCGTCTCCCTTCCAAACCCATCAAAGAACGTTCAGCCGAAACCTCAAGAACTTCGATTTCGGATAATGTCTGCCTGCCTTCTTCAAAATTCATGAAACACAATCTCGCGAAATAATTTCTCCTCGGTGTCCATCGACGCAGGAAGAAATCTTCCCAGGTAGAAAATTTCGAGTTGATCTTGGCAGGGGTATATGCTTTTATAACTAAGAAGTGCGGCATAGGACTGTGTGAAACACTTCTAATATAGCAAACTTAAAGCAGTCCTAATTATCAGTGTTCATGGGTTTTTATTTCAAGCTTGCTTTTATTAAAGCGTTGTAAAATGAATGCCGCAAAGTGTTCCTTTCTTTTTTATTGCATCTTTCTTTCCCAATTACTCTTATATTTTCTCCTAACTTTATATCTCTTTCAAATATAAATTTATTTATGTATTTAACGTATCAGTGTACTCTCATGTTGGGCAAATTATTGTTATCCAATTTCATGCTTTTAGTCTAGTGATAAAAATAATTGCAAAAATTAACTATTTAAAAATTTTCAGCGAAATTATGTGTCTGTCGTATCTAAAAAGTTTTAAATTGCTGACGCCGAATTTAAAAAGAATTTTGAATGAACTTTTTTCAAAAAAAAATATATTTCTCCTTATAAATTTGCAAGTCTAATGACGAATTTGGTGATCTGAAAGTTCTTAATTTCCATATTTTCTATTCCGTATTATTATATTGAATATAGCCTTGAAGTTGTATTAATTACAAAAAAGGTACTAATTTTTTCCCCGATAAAAAAAATATATAGGTGTTTTTCCGGAAATCAAATTCTGAAAACGTGCTATATTGTGTGTCTCAAGTTATTTTCCTAAAGGTGTTCAAGAAAATAGATAGATTAATATTCAATTAATATCATCCATGAAAATAAAACTTACATAAAAATAAAGCGTTCCCACGAAAGTAAAAGAAGGAAGAACGGTTCGAAAAGATTCGGTTGAATTTTCGCAATGTCGTCTTACATGACTTTTCTCTTATTGTCTTCTGGACGAGTTCAGGACATTTCCACACAAAAAGAGCAATGCTAGTCACAAATTTAATTCTCAAAAGAATGATCTTATATCATATTTATGATTTACTTAGCTTGAATTTTCGAGACATGCACGTATGCATTAGGAGTCACTTTCAGCTGTAATGCGTTTGCTGAAAGTCAATCTCGAGAAGTGTTCTCTGCTTCAAATGCTCTGCCTTGGAAGTTGACTCCTTCGTCGATAGAGAAAAAGGAGGGAATTGTTTTGCGAGATTTGTGTTTCTCGAATTTTGAAGGAGACTGTGTATTCAGATGCATGGAATTTTCAATAAGCGCACAGGATTTTCACTTTCTTCTTTATTCTTGACATTACAACACACACACAATAGACGATCACAACAGGACACAACACATATTAACAGAATATGCACATATTTGAATATTTAGCCGCAGACAATGAGCGATCTGTGCCTAATTGCGCAATGTAGACAAACATCGCGCCGAAGCACGATACAGCAACAACTGAAACTGACAATGAGACTACTCTTGAACTGCATTGCATATATTTACAAGGTACACACAGCGCCATCTATAGACAGCATTCATTTACATATTTAGTATATGAATAATAATAAATAAAAGATTACGATTACAAATAATATTACAGATTTGATATACATGAACAGAGACTCGGGGATTATCAGAAATCGAAGTTCCAGAGGTGGTGCTGTGCATTCTTTGATGGGTTGGGAGACATGCTCATTTGGACCAAATATCCTACAATTCTTCATTTATTTCTTCCTCCACCTCCCTATGACACCTGTTATCGACTAGCTTTCAGAATCAAGATGTGAATAAAGTGTCAGTTTGTGCAGACAGCCTTTCACGTTAGGTTTGAGAATATTCTGTTGTTTAAATCATGCTGCTGTATGGAATTATCGAAATAGAACATAAATGACATGTTTATTATTCTTGTTTGTGTAGAATCATTTGAGAGAAAAGAAATTCTATACGATTTTGCTACAAATAATCAATTTTTATTTTTAACTTTACTTAATGGTCACGAATCATTTTCATTTCTTCTTTTTAAATTAGTCGCCTTCGATTGTTCGATCAGCTTGTTAGGCGGGAATGTAATTTCAATTGAATCTCTTACGCATAATTTGATTGTCATGGTATCCTTAGCAAAGTAATTTTAAATTTCAAATTCTGATAAACACTCAATCCATGTTCTTTCAGTGGTTTTGCACGTGTTCTGTTCTTTGTCTGCATGAACGTCCCTAAGGGAGTCGAGTTCCTGTTCCTGTCATGTAACATCTTATTACAGATTGCCGGCGCCAACTTCAATTTTTTATTCCTCATGCAAAATATACATTTGATTTCAACATTAAAAAGGCGCGGAACATTTTACGTCCAGCAACATGTTAGCTGTATTAAAACATGCTGATAAAATGACGTAAGATATTGTCTCCTTTTTCAACAATGGAGGAGAAACATGCAAATAAATATTTGTTTAAACAATGAAAACAATTTGAATTTCATTGCAACACTGAAAAGTGTTGTAAAATATGCCTAAAAATATTTTTTTAAATTTGTTAAAATTAGAGAAAAAATTGTACAATTTAATTAATATCATTGAAAATTTAATTTTTTTGTATTTTCAGATGGTGTAAAAATGATTTTTACGCTGTAATAGATTCATAAGTTATACGGGGAAAATGCCAAAGTTTAATATTTAATTAATTAAAATTTTTAAAAAATGTTACAAGTTGCCCATTTACGCTCTACAAAGTGTATTTCTGCCAAAATTTCGTAGCTCTAGATCCAGAGGTCTGCCTTTAGAGCGCCAACACACAGGCATTCTCCTCTACAATTAGTAGAGATTTACTAACCAAACAGTATTTATTCATTGTTCACCTGATTCCACTGTTTCCAAACAATTTCATGTTTCTAAATAATCAAACCGATTTTATTGTTTAAATATAACATTGTTTAAACATTTTTTAAAGAATGTCCAACTTTCACATAATCCTTGGTGCTAGAAAACAAGCTGTGAGGTCTCCTCTTGCTCTGGAGTTCCCACAGGAAAAGGACCACCTACGAACCCTTTAGGGCTAGAAGAGAAAGAGCCGCGATGTTATCTAGAGTCATAAAATACAAACGAGCTTGCGCAACCGCAGGGCAAAAAGACCGCACGAGGGGATGACCTCCCATCAGACCATCAAAGGACCCCTTGAGGTTCCGACCCTCTTCCAATGATAAGGAGAGAAAGAGAGCGAGGCTTGCGGTTGGAAGCTGCGGTCAGCAACCCAACAAATCCCTGAGACTTAACCTTTCGGCCACACCTCATAGGGACTCGACGGAGGAGTTTAAATTTTTGAGTTTTTGGAGAGAAAAGGGAGATTGATTTCGAGATTCGAGATCGAATGATTTGATGAAGATTGGAAGTCAGAATCTCGGCACGAGATTTCTGCACTTGTTACGGACGTTCTTAGACCCCGTGGAATTGAAGCCAACCTTTGGCTAGAAGGCTCCTTTGGAGAGCTGCAAACACATCAGAGCATTCCTTTAGAGAATTGCTAGAAAGGTAGTGAGCGTTTAATACCTCACTGACAATTACCGACTTGGTAATTCGCATAACCCTTTGGTGGTTACTTTGATAAATTGAGCGTTCGATTACCTCAATTCCCTTCTTCCGGCCTTCGGGCTTACGAAACTCGCCCGGAGTTGAAAACTATATACTGAACTTTATCAGTTGCCTGAATCGATTGCTTATCGATTGTTTACGAGAACTCACCACTGATAACTGCGACTAAGCCGAGTTATGAACATTTTTTGACTCTCGCGATCTCATCCGGAGTTATGCAAATCATTTGAATGTATTCCTTATGTGTAAATGTCCTGTATAAATGACATTAATCAAGAAACCTAATTAAATATTAATGTGCTGTATGGCTTTGTCTTGTTGATCTCTGATCGGACCCGGTATCACTGGCCTAATACCATTACAAAGCAAATCTTGCCATCTAGACTTCCATCACATTTATATTAGATACTAGAATGAAGAGATTTAGGGCTTTAAATAAATTATTTTATAATAGACTAGCTGAACCCGCGCAGAACATCTTCATTCCATTGTTGGCGCCGTGCATTTCGGGCCAAATTGGCGCATTCTCGCTCCTGACGCTTCAGCTCGCCAAAATTACAGCACCAGTCAACCCCAGTCAAAAAAGAAGTTGAGCCAAGCTGGCGATTCAGCCCCAGAAAATTCCAGAAGACAAAACAAAGGTTCCAAGTGGTGCATGTGCATAACGGAAAAGTACCCAAGATACAATATTCACAATAGTAAGTTCAACGATTTCCATGATGGCAATCATAAGTTCCTCGATTTATGTATTAACACGATTTTCCATTCGCTGATTTAAACTATTCTGACGTTGATCTGAACGTTCTCTGGCTCGCTTGAGCAAATCTGCTTCATTTCTAACCGATCTCTTTCATCTAAAGTTGGATTATATTGTAAGAATATTGTGAACTCTACGGCTTAAACTCATGTTTTTCCGAGAAAAAGTTGTTTTACACGGAAACAAATATAGTAATAGGCTATGGCTATGAAGTTGTGCCTAACATGGCGGAGACTACCGGTTTAGTTTTGTTAACAAAACGATCGTTGCCATCGACAAAAGAGAAATTAACCTTTTTTTTCTGTGCCAAGTACCTTAGCGTTTTACATATATATAAATTTGCTTTAGGAATTATAATAAGTGGAAAGGGTGATACAAATCGTGCTTATCTGCGGAAACTTTATATAACTAGTAATTTGACCTGTCCTTACGGACATACAAATATCGAGCCACTGACTGTTCCGAAGAACGCCAGCAAATTCGAATACAAAATTTCTTCACAAAATACACTTCTTCATAGGAAAAAGGTTAAAATAACCAACACAATTTCTCACAATTTCAAATTCCTAAACGCACTTAAAATTATTCTGCACTGGGGAAAAAGTGCCACATTGTCATCAAATGTCAGCTGTATCACGATACTCCAACGTTTGTAACGGTTCAATGGAATTCCTAAGCGGCCATCATTCACTGCTCCGATAATATATTTGACCAATCCATTCACTCGAGCTGCTACATTCTTTTCATCAGATTGCAACCGCCATATTTGGTCTGATAAACTGAGAGTATTGTTTCATTGTTTGCTGGTTGTTCCATTTTCAAAATTCCATGAATATACCATGACAGAAGTTTACTAATGAATCTATGGAACTCAACTGGTATATTAACTACTTTACATAACCCCCTTCTCTTCTCTTTCCACCCAACTTCTCACGCCACCTGATTCAGAGATGGACATATTCACCCTTTTCTAGGGCAAGATTCCCTCCCTTTGGCAAGAGTGTCGGTTCTATGACTAGAGAGGATGAACTTCCACGAGTTGAAGTTCGTTCTATTTCACATACATAAGTCATGATGGAATCATAATCGTTGCCAATTAGTTGGCTGCATTCATACGTCAATGTTGCATCGCCAATTTTTCATTGTTAATAACCAATCCTCCACATGAATTCTAATTTATTGACTTGTGATTCAATCGCAATGGATCAGTTGGGGAGACGGATTTATTAAGATACTTAATTAATATGGATATAATGTTCTACTGACATAACCACAGTGACATCAGTTGATGCTGACATAACCAAATCGGTTGCCATAATTGAATTTTCAGATCAAGTGGGTCAGTAATTTTTCAGTCCATGGGCGTAAGAAGTATCATGTTAATCTCGATATTAAAAAATTCACGTGAAAAAAGGATTTCTTTAGTCATCTCTTATTGACATAATATATATACTATATAATTTTAGTTTCTGATCCAAGGAATGTAATATTTTGTAAAACATTTCTGAAATGTCTAAGTGGAAGTCTTATTCTAAATCAACATATACACTCTTAATTTTCTATTTTTTCTCAATATTTTCATAATTTAATTGTCTGTTTGAATCAGGAATAGGAAACTGTTTCCATTTTCGAATCATTAAGTGTATAAAAATATTAACTGCGTTCAGTCGAAAAGTTAACGAATTATTTACAAAAAGAAAACCAACTAGGATTGCTTTTTAGCTAACTAACTTCATCCAAACTCTTGAGTCAGTGTGATTTCTTGAAAACTTTCTGATTAAAATTGTCCGAGAATTAAAATTCTGAAATTGTTGTGAAAGCTACAGTGACCTCGATGCTGTTCTACTTGGTTCCTGTTACTATCCAGACCCACGATTACAAAAGTTTTAATTTAAACTAACCAGTTAGGAAAGCGTTATTTGCATTAACTTTTGCCGAAAAGCTTTCTCACCAGAAACAACGGCTGCCTTTCATATCAATTAAAATATCTTCGCACTCTTTATATTTCTACAAGGAAGGCGTTTGAACTTTCATATTCCCGTATATACTTATCTCGAATTGTTTCTGGTCCTTCCTCTCATGGACCTCCTTAATTAAAGGCTCTGATCTCACCTAAAATTTTAATGTTGAAGTACACAAAGGAGCAATGCAAAATTCATGTAATTTTATATCTTATTAAAACTCGATTGAGAAATGTTGATAAAACTGACAGAAAACTTTGTATCTATTTCATAATTTGATAAGTATGTGAAAGGAATTTTGTCAATAGGTGCAATAAAAAATAAATTGACTATGAAGAGAAAATAAAGCAGGATATTGATAGAAAGATTCTACGTTTTAAATATCAAATTATGTAATGAGAAAGAAAAGCAATATTCAGAAATGGAAAAACTAAAATTTCAACCAATCCTTCTTTATTTCTAAAATAAATTTTTAACAATAATTACTTCGAAGTTAAATTATAAAATTTCATAAAAAGACCCGTTTTTCAAGCAACAGGCCAAATATAAATATAAATAAAAATATAAAATAAAAATACCTTTCGCGGGTAATTTTTTTTAAAAAAATGGAATGAAAAACATGCAATTAAATTCTAGATGGAACAATGAAATTCCAGGAGATTTTTTTGAATGCAATGTCTAATAGAAAAAAATCCACTTGAATTTAAAATATTGAGCAGTTAAACAATGCTAAACATCTGTAGTTATAAAGCAATGCTAAAATCAAATATCCGTTGATACTTTTTGAAAAGTATGAATTTCAAGTCATGAGAAAATATTTCAGTTACTCATTCAAAGTCAACAAACCTTTTCAAATTCAATAAAAAAATCAAGATTCCAACGAGCAGGATGTGAAATGGAGATTTTAAATGACGATATTTGAGTTAGAAAACTAAAAATAACTTGATAAAAAATATCAGTTACAGGCAAACAAAAAAAGGAAATTAAAACAAACATAAAGTTATATAACGGCATGTGTATATAAAGGTATATTGCTAGGGATGTACGCTACAAAACAAAAGCGAAAATGAAAAGTCTGTATCGTAGTTAACATTCAGAGAGAACATTTTTTTGTTATAAATTCATGAATGGAAAAGAGACAATAAAACGATTTCTGAAAGCAATTAAATTAGTTTTAATTACAACATTGAGAAAGCATTGATACAATGTCTTGAAATGTGAGATTTATGAATTATTTATTGAGAAGAATGCTACAAAACAAAAGCGAAAATGAAAATTCTGTATCGTAGTTAATATTCAGAGAGAACATGTTTTGTTATAAATTCAACAATGGAAAAGAAACAATAAAACGATTTCTGAAATCAGTTAAATTAGTTTTAATTACAACATTGAGAAAGCATTGATACAATGTCTTGAAATGTGAGATTTAATGAATTATTTATTGAGAAACATTGTTTAATAACAAAGAAGAAATAATGAAATTGGTTACAATTTTTTTACAATTAAAAACATTGTAACAAAGACATCAACTGCTGAATGATAAGCATCGTTTAATGAGAATCATTGAATGATGCAAATGAGAAACATTGTTTTAATGATTAAAAATGCTAACATTTTTTTAAAAAAATTGTCGTATATATGAATATGTTTCTAACGGTTTAAGAAATGAATATATATAATTATTTGAAAGGGAAGAAAAAAAATATTTGCAAAGTCAAGCCTAATTCATAACAATATTCTAACAGAGCATTCAGAAACAATTATGACTACTGATTTAATAGATTTTGAAAAGATTGAATAAAGTTGACTCATTTAAAACAGAAGAGTTATGTTTAAAACAGAAGGCATTGAGATTTTGAAAGAAAATTATTAGTTATAATTTCAAGAAATCTTAAATGACTTTTTTGGACACATTCAGAAACATTGCATTCCGTTTTTTTAACCAATTTTCGATATACCAAAGCTATTATCCACACTATTAAAATTCGACGTGTATGTATGTGAGGCTATCTTCTCACGAACCGCTGAACGGAGAAGCGCGCGGGAAGTACCAAAAGATGGGGAATAATCCAAGGAATCCATTTTGGCCATTTAAATTCCGAAATTTTAATTATTGAAAAATATATTAATTAAAAACTAATTTACAGCAATACTTTTCATTGTTTCAGCGCAATTCAAACCGTTTTCAATGCTTAAACAAATATTTAATTGCATGTGTTCTGTTTCATTGTTGAAAACAGCAACAATGCAATATGGATTCCTCAACAACGCAATATAGATGGCGTTGTGTGGACGGAATGTTTGAACCACTCTTTCCTTTCATTTAGGAGAGAATGTTGGTCATATATCACGTGACCTCACTTCTTCTCACCGCCAGGGAATGACGCATTATTCGAGATAGCCCGTGCATCGCTGGGCCATGCAGCTAGTTTAACTTAAGCTTCATATTATATTTAGGGATTGCAATCCGGCCGGATTGGACACATCAAAACTATTTTGCCTTTTCATTCCAAAATCAACTGTATAAAAGATGATAAAGTGTGTGTATTACAAAGTTTATAAAAAAAGCGTTAATTTCTTATGAAATTAACTTTTTTTACACTGTTATAATTAATCAACATTTACGTATGAATCAATAATAAAAATTTAGTACAGTGTAACTAGTTAAATTGTAATTGTTATATTAGTTTAGTAATAATTAGATAATGACGGGAGGTTAAGTTCAGTCTCACTTACTAGATTTCACAAATGACATCAATGATAACTTGTAATTTGTATTATGTAAGTAACTTATATTAAATCTAACTAAATCAAGCTTATCAACTGAGATCACAATAATTAGGTATTTTAGACACGCCAAGCAGTCTCATTCTTATAATTATGACAGTCAGCATGAATCTGTTTAATCAATGGCACAATTATACAATAACGAGTTTAAAACTTCTTCGTATTTTTTAATATACTTACTTTAAATTATTATTTTAAGTAAAACAATTAAAAAAACTCACTTTGGTTTTGAAAAAATTATCGTAGGAAACAAATAGTGTTAATTGTGTCATCTGTCAATCGACTTCTTACAGAGCTACAAATATAACCAGCGGCCTAGAGAGCCTTTTCTGCTTCTACACTTGTCGGTTTCATTGTCAGCAAATACTCATGAATAGAAGACAAGTATTTTCCTCTAACTCCTTCACTTTCACATGCAGTCATTTCCTGTTTTAATGCTTTCTCATAATCTTTCTATTTTTTTTTTTTTTGGTATTTATGCTCTAGGTTTTCATATCTTGCTGGATTTGCATTTGTAATTCTTTCTGTAATGTCAAATCACTTTTCAATGGCGATGAATCTCAGTTATTTTCTACTATATTATCTACGTTTTCTTTAAAGCTATCATCTTGAACAACTCTTTCTAAGATATTTTTCATTTCTAGTCTTACAACTTTTTTTTTCGGCATAGTAAATGTATCATCAGTTCGTCTTGTATCATCATCATCTTTTTTTTATTCTATAAGTATATTAAGATTCCTGTTTTCATTTTGAATTGGTTTCAAATGTGACATGTTTGTTTTAGAACTTTTAGACTAGTACCTGCAATGCAACACAAATAGGTACATACTTATAATTTAAAACGTTATTTCGGTCACTATGTAAGAAGAAAGTCGTATTATAAAGAAAAATCAGAAATATGGATCGTTACTCAATTAATTTCTAAGTCTAATTATCTACTTAAATCATTCTCGTACTCGTAAATGCAACATAAACATAATTCATCAATCAATTGAACAATAAGAATGTCTATATGAGAAGCGGGTGAGTCAGCGTCGAACGACTCGTATACACCACGCATTTAAGTATCTATTCTTGCAACAACGCGAGTATTTTTTCAAGAAATCGGCTTCATGTATTTTTTTTAATTTGCCGGATCCGCCGGATTACCGGATCCGGTTTTCCGGATTGCAATCCCTAATTATATTAGTCTAATACATTGATTTAGAACTAATACCCTCTATATTTATATTGATTTAGATTAGACTCTCTCAATATTGTTAAAATCCTACAGGCTAAGCAAATTATGTCAATTTATTTCATAACTAGCTGTTACCCGCGACTTCGTGCCCGAAGAATTTGAATTATTCTTTTTTTAAATTCACGAATGTAAATGTTTTATTGCATTTTGAAAGGCGAAAATAAAAGTTCTGACGGTTGTTAATACTTAATTCACACGTGAACATTCCACATATGCCCATGCGAAAAATATGGTTTTTCCAAATGTACGCCTGCCACTTGCAGTGTCTGGCCCTGAGCCTGGCAAATGATATTTTTTATATATTTTTAAAGGGATTTGTTACCTTTTGAAATGAGATGATAAATCCTTCGGTATTATAGCAAGGCGTGAAATTAAAACACTCTCCCGTCTCCCTGTATCAGTCATAACAGTAGCTTTCATGACGTTTGGACCTAGGTGTCTAATTTGTAACCGTGTGCCATTGCGCAGTCTCAGTACATCCAGGATATGATTTTACTTGTTATTGCCCATTACCGTATCTACAGATGGATATTCTGTAATACCTCACTGTGAAAATTAAACAAAACATCGAGAGATTAATTCACTAACGTCATTGGATCACTGTGTAACCGTATTAAAAGCTGTAAATCCTACGACAACTGGAAAACGGAAGTGTAAAGTATTTGTTGTTTATGGTCAAACAAAGCAATATTTTCTTATATTATCTTTACCACTGGCAAAAACCTCTCCCGAAACAGTAATTTGGCTTGAATTTATTTCTATAAGAATAAAAAGTATTGTTAGAAATTGCGTTAAAAATATTTTTTAAACTTTTATAACAATCAGAGGAAACACTTCATCGCAAAGGAATTATCATCTTTAGAAAGATAATTTTCTGCTCTTTAATTTGGCCTAAAAATAATTGTTGTCTAATAAATGTTTCAGAAGTTATTGGCAAAAAACGTCTAAACATAAAGAGTCTTAAAAGAGGCTAATTTTCGTTATTTAATTAAATACCTTAAGAACTAATTAACTCTGAAAGTTAAAAATAGCACCTTTGACCTGGAAATATGCTCTAGAATGTCGTGTGTAAATTTCATGTCGCTACCGTTCACCGTTTAGGAGAAGTTCTTGTGACCGACCGACAGACAGACAAATACATGTATTTTCTGCTTTATATTATAGATATTTATAAAAATAAGCAAATTTTTTAAAATAAAAGTAAATTAGTTCAAAGTCTAACCGTTGCCTAGCAACGGAGTAGCTATAAATTTGCGTTATTTCAAAATCGTCTGAAAAAAAGTTATTAAATTTTAAAAAATTAATAAAAATTGAAGGAAAAAAGTCACAGAAATAAAAATAATTTTTATCGGACAATTTGTTCCGAAGTTACAGTGGAAAGAAGGATTACGTGATAGTTGATTTTAAAAATAATTTATTCCACATGTTTTCGCATTCCTGAAGGATCACGTGACAGTTGATTGAAAAATAAAATAATCTTCACCGAGAATCGTTGAGTCAATGGGCTTTGTTAATTATTTAATTGTTGTCTGAACTTTTAAAAATTAATAACAATCGAAGGGAAAATGTCACAGAAATAGAATTGGTATCATTGAAAAGGTAAAATTTTGAACTTTAAGATGGTATAAAATTATATTTTGTCAGACAATTTGCTTCGAAGGTTCGGCAGAAAAATGGTTTCGGTTAATTTCTAATTAACTGCCTGTTTAATTAACTTTTGGACTTAGAAAAGTTCATAAGTGTCTTCCCCTTGTCTTAAATAATAAGTGTACAAAATTTGGTTGAAAACCGTCCATTGGTTTAGGAGGAGATGTGGAACACAGCCACATACATACATACCCACATACACACATACCCACAATGACTTTTATTTATATTAAGATATGTATAATGTGTCCACCACTACTGACGTTATTTAATCTTAAGAAAGATATTATTTTGTAAAATATTTAATTAACAAACTAAAAGGTGTACATTCATTAAATGATACCAAAAATATGTCTATAATGAGAGGCAGATTTCGAATTTATTGCAAATAAATTCCTGAAAATAATAAATGGAAAAAGTTAATGTTCGGGATCAATCTTGTGACGAATAATCGGCCCTGGAACTCGTAAATCTTCAATGAAAGTATTATACTTAAAAGGTAAAATTTTGAAATAACGAAGCAGCAAGATTTGAACTGCATTACAGAGACGTTTCATTTCTTAGAAATATTTCGTAACAGTTCTAAAATCCGAAATTTTATGTCCATTATTGAAATTGCGTCTTTAAATATACTCTTATGAAACCAAAATGCCGTTCTAACAGAAGGGTTTGATGAAAAGGAATATTGAAGATGAATATATTACTTTATTAAAAAGGTCAATTATTTTATACCTAATGCCCATATGTCCCAAGGAAGTCACATTTTAAAAGAAAATATAGGAAATATAGCTCAAAGAATATGAAAAGAAATTTACGTGTCTGCACTTAGGCGCATTTGGGTAGTAAATTATGTGACGATTCTCTGCAGTTATATTAATACTAGATAAAATAATCGGCGTTTCTCGAGACAGAAATAATTCTTTTCCAGTCTATGTACATGCAACAATTCAAACTTAATTAAACAGTTTTTCGCAGCACTGTCTTCCGCTGATTTTCATCCGTCCTCTCCCGTATCGTTTGACCCCCTTACCAGTAGTTAAGCCCTTCTCTTTCTTTTGTCTATTTATAACAATTATTTGAACGATGTGGCACGAATCTTACAATCCATTAGACAGGAAAGGAGTAATTTGGAATCCAAATAGTTTTGAAATGTACGCATTCAGAAATTGCAAAAGGAAAGCGTTTCGGCTTCTGAATTTTTGAGTACTTACATGTTGTTTTTAAACTTTCGAAAATCAATATCGGTACTTTATGCCTGTCTTTAAAGTCAGAAATAATAAATGAAATGGATATTTATAACGTGATATATCCTTTATGATTTTTTATATTAGGAATTTTAATATTAATATTCAAGTGAGCTCAAGCAAAGTGGCAATTGAGTTTAACAAAAATAAAATATTTTCTTGCTTGGATAAATTCAGTCTCTCTGTGAAGATCTGCTAAACGTTCGTGTGAAATGCTGAGTAGAAATTACATTTATTCTTCCTTTGATCTCAGAAATGATTTAAAAACTATCTCAGGTATTCATACTATTGCTGATACTCCTGTATATTATCTTAATTGTATAAAATCAATAGGCCTCGGTTTCAACTTATAGGGTTACATGAAAATGAATAACAAACATATCTTCTTACCATATTTTCAAACATTTACCTATTGTAGGGAATAATTAGTTCCTAAATTATATTAACTTGGATTATTTAAGCTTTGATATGAAAATACATTTTTATACTAAAATAATTCCACTTGAATTATCATCGTTAGAAAATCATAGGTGATGTTACTTTTTGTTATCATAAAGAAACAGTAATTCTTCCAAAATTTGTAGAGGTATACTATACATTTCTGAACATTTGAAAATGGAACAGACAAGACAAATCTTCTTTCATCATACGAGTTAACATCAGTCAAACATTTACGAACAAACTAGAATATAATAGGATTTGAACTTAACCATCTGACTGATTATCCCGCGATTTCCACGGGTTGAAAGTTCGTCTGTTTTCTGCTGCATCCTGCGATTTTCGCGAGCTAATGAGTTTAATTAGTACTTTCAAAATGTTGAATTATATTATGCTCATAATGCCCTGCATGTAAAAATCAATTCGTTTGGTTCAATGGTATTTGAACATGTTTTCAAGAGTTGCATCTAAATAGTAATTCAAAACAATTATGCAGGTAGAGGGCTCAATACGAAATCAATTATTGTTTTCTCCTTGATTCATTTGAACAAAGATTTGGTTACTCGAGATAAATATTTTCAACCATCAAAACAATTATGCAGTCAGAGGGTTCAATACGAACTCAATTATTGTTTTCTCCTTGATTGATTTGAACAAAGATTTGGTTACTCGAGATAAATGTTTTCAACCATCAAAACAATTATGCAGTCAGAGGGTTCAATACGAAATCAATTATTGTTTTTTCCTTGGTTCATTTGAGCAAAGATTTGATTACTCGAGATAAATATTTTCAACCATATAATTTAGTACATTTCTCTTGTCTCAACGAATACAAATCTCGCCCATAAATTATGATTCATGTATTTAGTAGTACGGTACTGAAATACATGTCACGGAATTCAAGTAAGCTTTCACAAGGAATTTCAATCCAATTAAGTTCATGTCTTTTTTAAAGAATTAAATAAATTGCACATTTGGATATAACCAAACCGTTTTCTGTGAGTCAATCATTCTTGCATCTCAAGTGTTTGCTCATAAACATGCACGATCCATTATAACAATTATTAACTGCATGCTTAACACAATTCTTTCTGTAATATTGATAGGAACTTCCCACTCATTGTGACAACGAGGTGTGAAATCGACTTCTTTCTTAATAGCTCTAGTAAATCGTAATTTGTGTTAAATTTTGTCTACGATAAGCAGATGTTTTTCTTTTATGTGTTATTCCACTCCGCTTAACAAACAACTGTGCTGCTCTTAGATCTGTAGATATTTGTGATGTTTTCTTTTATTGATGTGAAGCGAGTCGCTTCCAATAAACATAAACTTTTTTTGTTACCTTCGACTGTTGTTACCGCTATGCCTCTTGAATCCATTGAATCCACTGGCATGCCTTTTTTTATTCAACAACAAAAATTTTACCGCATTATCGCTATATAAAGAACGCCATAGCTTGTTAGTACAGTTTTGACTCTGTGATCAGAGGATTTCAGGTTAGAGACTGATTGTACCAAAAATATACAAGTTGCACTCTATCCCAGTGCAGTTAAATCCATAGTGTTTCCCGTTTGTACGATGCAAATATTTGAGAAGGGGTAGACGGCAACGGTATCATCGTCATTTGACGTCGTTCAAAACTACAAGGTATATACCGAATGAGCTCTCGTGAAGCGTTGAATCGAGAATTTACATAAATAAATCAATGAAATATCATTACATAATAACCTCGGAAATTCAGCAATTATCTTTGCAATCTTTTCATTGATTTTAACTATTTATGATGCGGTGATAACTGATGAAATACACTATGTGCAATCGTATGTTACTGCATCAGATGCCTCAGTCAGAGTACTAAGTCCTCTAAAAGTATCGATCTCAAAATGTCCATGTTGTGTGCAGAGATAATAATACTACAGAAATGTTTGTAAATTTTAAACAGGGTTTTGAAATAAGTCCCACATTCATAAGCCATTACAGAACGCACTTGTTACGATTAATTCGTCACAGAAGTCTACAATACTTGTTTTTCATCATTTCGCTGTTCGAACACACATTAGCGCCAGGAGGGACAAGTTTTAATTTTCAACCGGAATTATCTTCTCAATGAATAGCTATTTTTTAACAAGAAATTTACTCCTAGAAAACTGAAATTCGCAATCAGTTGTTAAATTCCTCTCTTTCTCAAAATCCGCACGACCGGCAAAATAAGCTTCTTTCCGAGTTACCAGAGGACACACATGTCTATACATCGAAGTCTCGTTTAAATGCAAGATTTGGGGTGAAAATCCTCTTTCCTTAACTTTCTTTTCTTTTTCTCGTCCTTTTCCGTCCGTTTTACTTTTAATTGATTCTAGAACTATCGTGCGAAGAAGAGGAGAAAATTTTACGGATTTTTCTTCTCCTTTTGTTGGGGTCGTTTCGCCATTGCTTCTGCCACAGAACTCTTTTTATTTTTGCTTTTCTCTTTTTCGTTTTCTTTTGCTGCCGCTGTCGTGATTTCGGTGGATTCGGAGAAAGAAAGAACATATAATAGATGGCAAAACTGCTATATCGATTGTAAAGGTAGCCTAGATTTCATCGTTATCGTATTTTGCCCTAGATAAAAGTAATTAGTTGATAGAAAATCCAAACAATTGTACCATCAGATTTTGCTACTGCGAGCGTAACAAAAATAAACTTTCGTTGAGAACTTTCCACCGAAAAGCACTTTTTTCGCTTTTACAACTTTTTACTAGATTTCTGTATTTTGGCATTGGAGGTTTGATGGAATTTCTCATACCTGTTTACAAAGTTATACATTTTCACATTTTAAACTTTTGTACCGGCTGTTGAATATTGTTTGTCTATTTTCTTTTCGTCTGAAATTCTTTGAATTTTATCAAGAATTGGATTGTCTAATTGCTGATTTTGCATTTATTTATATTTTGTCATCATATTCATTTCGAACATTAGAAAAGAATCTTCTAGCTTTGAACAAGTCTGAAGTTCAGCATATTGTTTCTCGCTGGAATTTTGATTTCATTCGATTTCAAGTCATTACCAGATGACGACGCTTGATCCAAAGTTGAACTTCAATTGCATTAGAGCTACACAAACAGAAAATATATAGTGGAATAAAGATATTCGCTACCAATCGCCCGATCATGAAATAGACAACATGCCAATATAGTTTAAAGAAAAAATTAAATAAGTAAATAACAAATATCATGTACTGGTTTTTTTAGTTGTCCTGTAAAATTTTATCTGGAATGAAATCATCAAGTAACATTTAGCTTTTTACACTAACTTTTCTTATGGCCTATACAAATCCTATACCAGCAAATATTTTTCCTTTGCTTATGACAGGTATATCTTATGTGCAATTATCCATTAGAATACACTCCCTCACATAACTAATCCTTAAGATCTATAATCATCACTATGTACATGGTTTTAATCCCTTTTTCTATTGCATCAGTCCATATTTTATTGCGAGATTTATAGGTAATGTGTAAGACATATCCAATTTTCAAATAAATTGAAATGGGAAAATATTTTCCTTTTCATTGCTAGAATATAGTCTGAGATTCGTACAGCCGCTTCGTAAATATTGCTTCATACTTCTAATGCAAGCAGATTTCACTCTTTTACTTCATTGTATTAATTTTTGTAATTTTTCAAGATTTGGAAAAAATAATAGTTTTAATTCCTTGTTATAGAAAAGAAAATTCATTTTTTCTAATTTTCATGCATTTATGTTTTATCAAACAATAATCTTTATGTTATGCATCAATACATTCTCCAAACTATATATCGATTTCATCTCTAATAGTTGTAAATCAGGATAATCATTTATGCAATAGTTTGGACTTGAGTTTATCCGGAAGGAGCATTGATTTTCAAATTTAAATCAAGATGCTGGTATCCTTAATCTTATTTCTTCAGGAACCATTTATCCTAAAGAAATAAGAATTTCACTGACTTCTGCCTGAATGACGACGATACGATACTAAGAAATCTAAGGTAAGAAATGATGATATTTTTTCAGATGATTCTTTTTTTCTTAATTGTTACTAATTTTGATTCATTCGTTTCCGCGCAAGCCATATGAATAACATAGGAATTCCACGTTCTTATGTTTATAGATTTATTTTTATTTTTTGCTGCGTGGAACATAAACTTTTCAATGACATTCACAATTTATATTCTGCTTTCAGTAACATCCAAGAATATTTACCATCGATCCATGATGTGTAAACAGCAATAAATAGAATTTATTCAAAACGATGTGCTTTTGCAGAACTTCATTTCTTTCAAGGAATAGTCAAGGAACTGTAAAAATGGAATTACAATGGAAAATACTTACTCCCAGTTTCTGTATAACCAGTAAACCAGTTTAATGGCATATTTACTTTTATTTAGTGCAAGTATGCTGTTACAACATCTTCAATACGCAACATCACTTAAAATACACAATACAAAGCAAACAGGATTCCCCAGCGACTATTCATTCGCTAAGCCTATTTTTACGACGTATCGGAAGAAAAAGAAAAATTGGAAAAGCAACAGCAAATTACCACTCATAACCCGGCGTCAATACCTTAATGGGTTCTTCACAAACTCAGTTTAAAGCACCAAATCGAATTTACATTTTTATGAAGAAACGTTGAGAAAAAGATGGCAGTGTATACGTTTCAAATACTATTAATTCTAATTCGTAAACGAAGTCTATTTGCAATTCAGATGCATTGAGAAAATCATTAAAAACTCTCTTGGGAAGAATGGTTTTTACTATTTAGAAGATACTTAGATATCCCAAGAGATATTTCGCACCATTTGATAAGAGCGTAATTTTTCGAGGAGATTACAAGAAAAGTTTCTTCTGGGATGATATTAGATTATGTATCATACTGCATTTGCAACGTCGACACGTATTTTACCTTATTTCGTGGGAAAAGATATGAGAAACCCAAACTTAAAGAATGTTTGATTTGTTATCTTTTATTAGATCGGTAGAAAGTATAATTAAATTTTGATATTGGTCTTGGATCAGGAATGAGATAGTTTTTTACTTTCGTATCTTCGTCTGTAAAAGACAAATTTAATCGGGATGTTAAGGGAAAAAAGCAATCGCCTTTGTGCACATTCGATTTATTTATTTTGAAAAATTCCTAATTGTTAAGCAAATAAATGATGTGACATTATGCATATGTTTAAGCAAATGGTTTCAGGAAGACATGAGATTAGTAAAATATAAAAAAAGCTATCTCACAAAAGTAATGCAGACATGCAAAAATAGACATCAAATGTACGAATTCATAAATTTCAGGAAGAATGGTTATAATAGTTATTTGCAGAATGTAAAGATTTTATTCAAATTTTACTATTTGTGTAGAAAGTTCCAAGGTATATAATCCTTAAGCAGTTTGGTCCTCCTTGGTTCTTGGTATTTTGATTCTTCCGTGGTACAGACATTTCATTTTGGAATAGTGATATATTTTTAAAAAATACTAATTTAATTAAATTGATGACTTTTAATTTGATTTTGAAAACGACATTTACAGGAGATTATGTATCTTACAGCTCTATGGTAGGTATCATATTCCTAGACATTTGTCATCGTTGCCTGTACGTTTAATTTTAGATGATGGGAATATGTGATCGGCTTTATATAGTTAGATAGTGCGAAAGGGGTGACATTACATGGTGAGATGTGTGCTTATCACTGCCTGTTTTGTGTCACTAGACAATAAGAAGGATACCTCTTAATTTATTGTTGTAAATAATTTTTGTGTCAAATAATTGTAGTAAATAATTTTTCACTGCGCATGTGCGAAACTTTGGAAGCTAGATACATAAGGAAGCTTATATAAAAACTTCAGTCGAACACCATTAAGATTTAGAAAGATATCAGCTACAGCGAAAGAGATACTCTTAGAGAGTAGTACTCTTTCTCTCTGGATATCAGCATTGCAGAGAGTTGAAATTCTGTTGGTCTTTAAGAGAAACAAAATGATAAAAGTGATATTTTTAAACTTAAATCTTTAATTTTTTTGAATTTTATAAATCTCAATACGCTAAATACCATATTTATTATCAATAAAATACATAACTTAAATTGCAGTTAGACGATAACTATTCTAGGATGCAAGTTTAAAAAATATCAGTTCGTGAAAAAATCCTCATCATGTTGTTTGTTTTAGAGACCAACAGAAATTCTGCTCGCTGCAATGTCGATATGTTAAAAAATCTTAATGGTATTCGACTGAAATTTTTATATAAGCTGCCCTATATATATGGCTTCTTAAAAAAAGCTATATATGTTTCTTCTCTGTAAACAAAGATATACTATGCTTCTCACATGCGGCGTAAAAATTATTTACTACAAATACTCATATTTCCTCTAATTTTCAAAGTATTAACATAAACTTTCCTCTAATAACTAGTATTAATTACTACACAATGCTTTGCTAAAATAATTTCATATATTCTGGAAATTTTATAAAATTTTGTTGAACATGCTGCATGTCAAAAGCAAAACACATGAGAAAAAATTTGAGATTTTTTAAGAAAACCTTTATATCTTCCCGAATATGCATGTTATTTTTACCGAAATATATGTAAGTATTGAGCACAAGAAACAAAACCATTGATGGGAGTTGAAATCGTTATTGGCTTTATGTGGAACGGAGTGAGGAAATCATTTTCTTCTTCATTGCCTTCTGGTCGATCTCCTCGTGACCAAATCTTCATTGTAAATCGTGAGTTCCGGCGATTGTATTGACTTGTAGAGTCAATGCCACACCGAGTTTCTGCACTTCTTCGGGCAAAAGGAGGTCCCACACTATATTAGGGGGCATCTCATGAATTTTGGCACGTCAGTGTAATGTATATCACTAGGTATTCCTACGAAAAGAAGTGGTACAATTTATCAATCTTTTTCAGTTTCAACCTCAATGAAAAACATTTCATATTCTAATCTTCAATCACCTGACCTATGAAAAAACTTCTTTTCTTTTACACAATTGGACTATGGATATGCAAGAGCACTCGAGATCGACGTGCAGCCGCGCAAATCTGCTCAAAAGAATAACCAGACAAGCATGTTTAGAGTGGATTTTAAATTTTCCAATACGAAAAATTTTAATCTGTTGCAAAATTTGAAAAGATTTAAATGGGAGTATATTTTTTTCTTGGAGGTAGCATTTATATATGCAGATGTATACTAGTTACTTGCAATGTTTACATTAAAGAAATATAAGATTTTTAGTTTTCACTTGAAAATTTAGAATTAAAAATTTTCTTTGAAAGAACTGTTTTGTTTCTAAATGTTATAAGAAATCATAAAAATATTATAAACCTCAATGCATGCTTATCAGAAAATGAGTGAAGAATTATTAAAAGTATATTTCACGCATAATTTTAAGTTTGTATAAACATTTACAATATCTAGTTTAGAAAAACAATACAACAATAATAAATTCTGTCCTGCAAAAGAGCAGCGGAATAGTTTAAGGCATCGAAAAGATAAAAGGCCCTAAAAATAAAACCTAAAACAGACATTAATGAAGAACACTCTGCAGCAGCTTAGTAAAATGACTTGAGAATAAATTATAACACGATGAAAAACTTGTTTAATGGTCCCAGCAACAGCTAATACATCATTAGTTTCTAAATAAAAAAGCATCATCTTCAAAATAACTCAAAAATTCTAATTATCTCTCTGAAACCAAAAATGTCTTTTCTTCGTACGACACTTCCACAACCTCTTTTGTACAGACAAGTAAAATTTTCATTTAAAAAAACTGCATGACTTGCCTTAAATTATAAAGATATTAATCTATGTTTAAAATGTCTGATTAATTTCAGGAAAGTAAATTAGACAAAATACGACGCTTTCAGATTGTGTTAAGTATTCATAAAGCACGTGTTCGTTGTTATTTCAATAGGAAGGTTACAGCACTATTCATTAAGTTTATTTCTTTTATTGTGAAACTAATTCTCTAACGAACAATAAATTAGTTTCACAAATATACTGTTCGTCAGCTTTATGCCATTGTTTTTGACTTAAAATTTTTTAATGACTATGAGTTTCGATATTTAATTAAATAATTCTCCAAGAAAGGTACAGCTTTGTACAAGTAACACTTCGGACGGGAAATGTGATGTATCTATACAATTACAGTTTATTTTCAGTATGTAAATGTTGGAATGTGATAAGAAGAAATTTGAGATATGTGTCTTTTTTCTGTAATTTTTTAACAGAAACTAACCTTCTCAGTTAAGGTGGAATTGGGCTTACCCGAGACAATACTGCAAGTCCTCTCAACTTCCCCAGCACTGTGGCCCACGGACTTTTGAATAAGTTCTTACAACAAGCTATTTCAACTCAGCGTGAACTATCCAGGTCTTTCAAGTGTGACAGCTCCATCTAACGATCATTATCTGCTTCTTTTGTCCAAAAGAAAGAAGATCACTTCCGCTCCTTACCTGGTTTCTGGTCATTTTTCAAAAAGAAATAGGCTGAAAATAGGGATGACGGTTCTTGCGAAAATAACTATTTGTATTCTTGTCACTGTATTCCTGGAAGCTGCTGCGTGTGCGCGGCACCAGATGCACTGTGTGCATTTTTGTTATTCTTGTTCTTTTAGTTTTAGCTATTTTTGCAGAGGCTACTTCTTAGTATCAATTAGGTTGTAGTATATTTGTAATATGCATAATGGATGCAATAGCTTCGAATTTCGATCCAAAACGAAAAAGATATTTGTGATAAATTCCGGATGGAAATTCATATCGGCGGTAGACGCACCCTCAGAGGAAAATTATGTCACAAAAGAAGGAAAGGAGCCGTATATACATCGTTATATCGAAAAGCGGAGAAAGCATCAAAACAGGAAGATTAAATAGAAATTCCCCGCAATCTATCAATGTCAACTCTGAGAACGGGAAGATCCACAGAATGAATTAAAAGTAATGCCGTGAAGGCTTAGAAACGGAGCAGAAAAACACTAAATTATTTCAATACAAACTATTTGCTTCGTTAGGAAAGAAAAAAAACTAACAAACGATACAAAATGGTGAAATAAAATGCTTTGATGCTGGTGTAAATCAGTAGGACTTAGCATGTAATTTTGTTACTTCTAAGTTAAGGCGTTTCATATTCATTTTCTGTAGAATACATTTCAAAAATGTATTTCATGGTTAAAAATATAAGAGAAAAAACAAGAATCGACCTCATTCTATCCATATGTCTTCCAGCTTAAGATATTGACTATTTGTCAAATTGTAGTTCAATAAAATGAAATTACTTTTTAAGCATTTGAATATTAAGGCTTAATTTAAAAATCAGATGGAACAAGAATGCTAAACATTTTTGTTTTGTTCTTACATAATTTTTATTCTTTTCCTCTAAGTATTTTAATTAAAATTCCCGTTTCAAACCTGATATTAGTTTTGTCATTCATTTATTCAAAGTGTGCTTATCCAATTTACACACCAGTGTGTATAATTAGTTAATATATTCTCTGTTTTCTACTTTTTAATTCTTTATTTGTGGGGTATATCAATGACTTTATGAAGTTTGAATTGATATCTCTTGAATCCTGTCAGTTTGTATTTCAAAGTGCTTTTAATCTTTTATCATGATAATATTTTCAAGTGATTTGTGCATGTTTTTATTTGATTTCTTTCAAGTTTGTAAGATGACAATTTAAATCGATTTTTAACTCAATTGTTGTGATGGTAGAGACTAAAATATGTATGTTTTTGTGTTCTTGACTGTGATACAATATTTTAAAACTTGTAGAACATACTCATCTATTATTTAATTAATTTTCTTTACAGCTTGTATTTAATGTGTCAAGTAGTTCATTATAAGACCCCATTACAAATTTATTTTATCAATGTACTACAGCGTGGAATATCTGCATATCAAACAAACAAGTTAAACTCCTCATTGCTGAACAGATTGCGGTAAAGCTATACAAAATTCCAGACATTTATTAAAATTAAAATATTTTTTGAATGTGATTAAAATTCCAATTTACATAGAGCAATCAGTTCTCTCATCAGCTCACTCTTTTGTGATTCCTATATTAGTATATCTATATTTAAAAAATCTATATATATTTGTATTTTTTCTAGAATAATAAACAAGCTTCCACTATATATATATATATATTAATCTCGAACCACGTTACATGATTTAGACGGCGAGTGCTTATTAAATCAAAATTTTCATTTTTCTCAGTCTTAAATTTAGCTCTTTAGTTATTTGTATATAATTGTACATCATTTGTTAACTTCTTGTTCATTTTTTTCCTATTGGAGTGTAATAATTTAACAAAAATGAAACTGATGAGAAGTGTAAGTAAGAAAATAAATTATTTCTGCTTTTTCCAGCATAAATAAATTGTACAATAACGACAATTTTTTGCTGTTAATATTCTGAAACTAGAAAATAACCCGTCATGGTATGACGGGTGCAAATTGCCTATTCATTCGAGAGATTTCCCGTCAAATTTGAGGTTTTAGATATATATGCG
>BGPR01015395.1:0-36772 GCA_013235015.1 Araneus ventricosus
CCTGGATCCCACTGGCTTGCTTTTTACCAGGAAGCCGACGACATTGAATTTTTCGATTCGTATGGAAATCCCCCTGAATTTTATGGCCCAAGATTCCAAGATTTTACTTCAAATTATTCTTCCGTGTACTGGAATTCGACCACCCTGCAAAGTCTTACTTCTAACGTTTGTGGGGCCTATTGTATTTATTTTATCTTAAAACGATGCCAAGGACATTCTTTGTATTCCATTGTAAACAATTTATCTCATTGTCAGAAAAATGACTTTCGAATGTACCAATTTGTAAAAAAAAGATATGGTGTAAGAATGATTTTAAAACAATAAACAAGTTTATTTATAATTGTGTTTGTTTTTTAGTATAAATATAGCCAAACTTGAAAATGTTCAGTCATTGATCATGAATTCAATACATCTGCGACACCCTTGCACCGCTCTTGTAGGTGGTGCAACAGGTTGTGGAAAGACACATCTGGTAAAGAAATTAATCGATTTTAAAATGATACATCCCTTTCCACCTAAAATAATTTGGTGCTATGGGGCTTATCAAAATCTTTACAAAGAAATGAAAACTGTAGAATTTCACGAAGGACTGCCTTCTAATATCAATACTGTTTCGAATGCTCTAATAGTCATAGATGATCTCATGTCGGAGCTTTCAAATAATGACAAGCTAACCAAACTGTTTACTAAAGGAAGTCATCACCGTAATTTGAGCATTATTTTTATTGTTCAAAATATATTTCATAAAGGAAAAGAAATGCGTGATATTTCATTGAATGCACATTACATGTTTATATTTAAAAACCCGCGAGATCGGTCCCAAGCCATGCATTTAGGAAGACAACTTTACCCAAACAAATTAAAATTTTTTCGAGAAGTATACAAAGATGCCACCTCGAAAGCATATAGTTATCTGCTGATTGATCTAACACCTCAAACAGATGATTCACTACGCCTGCGCACGGGACTTTTCCCAGGTGATAAATACTACGTGTATCAACCTCGCTAGTCATTTGTGTTACAAACACCATGGCCTCTGCAGTCTTAGACTTTGAAGGATTTCAACTCTCTCCGGGACGCTTCATCGTCAAAGAGCTGGCGGTGTGTGCAGTGAATGACGATACTTTCTGTGGCCGATGGATGTTTAAATCACCGCATTCGTTTGAAAGTTTGGATCGTAAGAAACAAAATGGATTACAAAGTTTTTACATCATATCGAATGGGGAGATGGTGAATTACCATACGATACTTTTCATTGTGTGTTGACAGTTATATTCGAAACGTTTCCCTATATTTACGTGAAAGGACTTGAAAAAAAGAAATTTTTAGAGTTTTTGACCGGGCGTGATATCTTAAACCTCGATGATTTTGAATGCCCTAAGGTAAAAGATTTACCTTCTTTCGACGTTTTGTGTCCTTACATGCACGGAAAAAGTTTTTCTCATTGTGCAGTCTACAAAGTTAAAGCATTTGACAAGCATTTAGAAACTATATAAAAGCCTACCGTTAGTATATTTTCGTACTTAGTCGTCAACATGTGTACCCAACAACAGTTGGAATACCTGAAAGCGATTTGTAAAATCAAATCGAAAAATTCAATATTAAAAACTTGCCCAAATAATATTATTAAAGCTTTGTGTGAATGTGCGATAAATGTCCTTCGTGGAAATGTGCCTCTCTCTAAGAAACAAAAGAATAAACTAACTCCTTACAAAACAAGTTTACGAAAACTTTCAGACAGAAGACTGCCGCTATATAAGAAGAGGCAACTTCTCATTCAACGTGGTGAAGGATTTTTAACATTTCTATTACCTGCTGCAATATCTGTGATTAGCTCTCTAATCCATGGAGTACAGTAAGAAAATGGTCTTAATACCCGAAGATCGGGCAGAAATTATGGATCATTTATCTGACTTAGATGCTAAAATGCAAAATATTCTTCAAAGAAAAGATTTGCTAGAAAGTGAGAAGGCTAACCAATATTTGCAGGTTTTACAAAAGTTTATTAAAATTCAGCATCCTCAACAAAAGGCAGAAACTACAGAAATCCAAGAAACATCAATTCCTGAAAATCAAGAGACTGAAACTGTTCCAGAAGAGGATGTTATTACTACAAAAATTCTAAAGTCTGCCCCAGTTCGGTACTTAAATACTGCAAAGAATATTTTAGATTTCCTGAAAGTTAATCATTCCATATTATCATGGACATCCGAAGGAGAAATTGTGTATAAGGCTCAACGCATACCTCGAACAAATATCGTGAGTTTAGTAACAGATTTACTCAGGAACAGAAAGACATCTCCATCAGGATTCAAAGAGTTTAAAGCAGCTTTAAAGGAAATGAACATTCCTGCAGCTTATATTGTTAACCGAAAAATATTTAAAGATAATCCTGTAAAAATATTGAAAGAAAACACTGTAAAAAAGCCTAAATCAACAAAGCGTATGTATGCTAAAAGAAATACATGGATAACTTATTGATGTATTATTTTTTATTATTATTTGCAATAAAAATAATTTGAAAGTATATACAAGTTTGTGTTTCACTGTGATCAATAGAAAATTCCCATGAAAAGTATTATAAAAATCTTGAAGAGCCAGCTAGTTTTTATTAAAAAAGAAATAAAATATTAAAATATCTGATCAGGAAAAGGAGAAGTCATTATATGAAAAAAGACTCAAGAATAATAGTAAAATAACAATAACTTTTATTTATCTATAACACAGGAAAATAAATAAATAAACTGTACATCTTCACATCTCCGTTAGTATCCATACGGAAGAGTATTCAGGTCATCAAGAATAACACGCTTATCGTACACTTTTCTATATTTTTTCTCTTCTATTTTATTTATGATCTTACCAGCTTTGACATCTCTTGTAATCTTTCGTGGATTCCTTACAGTAATCCTTTCATCGTCAAAAGACCTTACTAGTTTTAGTACACTGTCAAAATTCAGCTTTAAGCTATTTTCGTAATTTAATGAGAAACCTCGTATTTTGCAAACAGATTTTCCTGCTTTTGTGACATACGCATAATTCTTTGCTCCGCCTGCAAAGAAATAAATAAGCTCAATTTTAAGATTTGTTTTGAGCAAAATAAACACATATTGAAAAGATTTTCTTATTACATCAGAGAATAACATATTTTCCCCTTACCTGAAACAAATTTTACAATGGTATCTCCCTCCAATTCATCTGTGAAGTCACCGAGGTAGTCACCTAACTTGGGATCATTTTTGCCGTTTGAAGCATAAATAACACTATCCGTATCGTAATACAGTACCGATTCTCCCAGTTTTTCTAGTTCATTGTAGAGTTTCAGCCGAGCGTGTGATGTTGTAAACGCAGCCAAATAGATATTCGTCTGGTCTGATTGTGGAGAAAACTCTTCTTTCATTTTCCACTTCAGGACAGCAATTGAATCGTTGGGAAAATAAATATCAGAAACCTTTTTTAAATAAAGAGAGAGAACATATATAATTTCAAACATATATGAACAAAAATCTTTTGTATTATATGCATATATATATAAATGAAGAAAATTAAGTACCTCTTTTGTAGTGTTTGTCAGAATTGCATTAAATTCTGGAAGAGAAGACACGAAAGTGGTTTGAATTTTATTTTCTTTCATCCCCCATCTCCCCCAGAAACTATTAAGGCAAAGTTTGGATACTTGTCGTCTTCCTGGGTTTTTTTCTATCTGGTCTGGATCCAGGACAACACCTTCATGCTCTTCGTAATTTTTTATATAAAGAGCTCTTTCTACAGCTGTCTCACATTTTTCAGGCCATCCTGAAGCTTCCTGTTTGGTTTTCAAAAACGTATTGATGTACGATTTGAACAGAGATGTTGATTGCTCTTTGAAATGGTGTACTTCATACATTTTTATTAGTTTATATCCAACTTCTAAGGCCTTTTGCACTTCGATTGTGACCCATGTTCCTTTCAAAAGGCGATCTGCATCGTCATGTTCACAAATATTACTTTGGGTTTCTACACACGTAGAACATAAAGGGAATGTCAATTTTCCGTGTGATCTGTAAGGTAGTACAGGATGATACAGGCCACGGGGAGGTAAAATGGAGCATTTAACAATGCCAAAATATTGAGAAAAATCACTAGTAATTACTTCCGGATGCCCTACTGGATATGGGGAGTATTTATTCACGAAGGGGTAAAGGCTGGTGAAATCTATGTACTTAGCTTCTCCTTCATAAAATAATTTAGTAGCATTCGTTCTGCCTCCGTAAAATGCATCCCGAGGATCCAGTCTTTCCACTATATCTAATTTGCTGCAGAAATCTCTAATAGAAGCATCCCTTTCTTTCATCCTGTGATATTCGTGCTCCCAGATTTCTTTTAAATTGAATCCCAAACTTCTAATTTTTGAAGCCCTCTCTTTCGTTTTCTTCAAAAGTGCCCACATTGGTATTTTTGAGACAGGATTGATATCATCTCTATCAAAACATATATCGCATCCATGAAAAAAACATCCATAAAATTGAAATACAGTATTGCTTTCCTCACAAAATCCATCTACGTAAGCATCACCAATGTTCCTTTCTCCTCTTCCATTTAAAGCGTGACATATTTCAATCCCCATTGTATTTTCCAAATACATCAACCACTCCACAGCCTCTTTGCTAAAATTAACTTTTGTTACGTATCCCCTGACTGGAACCATCGGAATCTGTTCTTGGGGTATGTGGTTACTTCTGTAGACGGCCATACATGCCGATGCTATAGTAGTGTAAGAAAATGGATCTACTCCGTTTATTGTCATAAATTCGCTCCGGAACTGTAAACAGCATCTTCTTAAGATGTCGACATCTGACCTAAATGTAAATAAATAAACAAATTTTTTCCCTAATACTTATAAATAAATCACTAATGAATAAATATACAGTTACCAATAAATATAAACCAAGGCTCATAATTTTGATTAAAAAATATATACTGCTACAATTTAAAATAAAGCAAAGCTTTTGAATTTATTTAAAAAATATCTTACTTGCAATATTCATATAATTCTTTTCTGAAGTCAAAGGGGTTCTTTTTCCTTAGTTCGTACCATTTCAGGAACTTCTCACGGTCTTGGGGGTTCACGAAATTCGGTGCATAATTATCAACATCTGGAAGAGCTCCTAAGTAGGCTTGGTTATCTGCAGTGTTAAAAAGGTGTGGAAAATACCCTTTTGTCAACTCTTCAAGTCCAAAAGTTTTCGGAAATTTAGACAACGGCATAGGAAGAAAGTTTAGTGAATCTATTAACCTTATTTTATGAGAAACTATTTCCATAGACATAAGCATAGAACCATTAGTAATCACGTGAGGTTTAATCCCCTGACTAAGCAGATGAGCCAAAATAAATTGACCGTCATACCCTTTCAAATTATGTGCAATAGCTGTGAAGCCTTCATGGCATTTCGAAAAAAGGAAGTCACAAAACTTTTTTATTACATCGACCCCTTCGATTACCACCTCTTGTCCATCGTAATACTGTAATACTGCAAAATTTACTATATGCTCTCCTGTTTCTTGCATAGCTTCGAAATCGAAGAAAATTAACTTTTCGCTGGAAGGTTTCGGCTTTTTTTGCTCCAAAAAACATAAATGTCTGTTCATGCACACAAATTGTTTACAAGAAACGCATTTTGATTCTCCGCATATGTGTTCCTCAGGTGAACGACTTTTTCGTTTAATTATCTGATGACAATTTTTACATTGAAATAGCTGTTGACAAACGGATACTTGTTTTCTACCAGTAATAGTTAAATGTCTGTTGAAGCAATCCTCCGATTTAAAAGTGCGATAGCAATTACTGCATGACCGAGGGTTATTTCCAATACAATTTTCAATATAACATTCATTACATCGTTTCTCACAATGATGCTCCCAATAATGTTCATAACCTTTGTCACAATGTGAGCAATAAAATTGTTTCCCTAAGAAACCGCTCATGTTCTTAATCAAGTCGTAATGTTTATTATGATGCCACAAAAAGATTTTATGAGTTTTTTCCACACCTTTATAAATTAACTGAAATTAAGAAAAAAAACATTTAGTTATATTTAATTTACTCATGTGTAATTTTTTTCTTAAAAAAAAGACATAACTATAAATAAAACACTAGAAGAGTTGAAACAAAATACAAATGAAACTTAAGTGTTTAAAATTATTTTTATGTTATGTATTTGTCATTAATAAATTAAAATGAATTAACGGGAGAAAAAAGAAAAATACTGGAAATGTTGAAACACAATACAAAAAAATTTAACTTAAGTTTTTAATACTCTTATTATGACATGTATTTATCATTAATAAATTTAAAAAAATATATTTAACTAAAAATAAAATAAAAAATACTAGAAAATTTGAAAAAAAAAAAATGAAATTTACCTTGTTAAAATGCTCAGCTGAAATGACATGTATTTGAACATCCAAAAGTTCTTCAAACTTTTTAATTTACTCTAGACCACAAGGTCCTATAGGGACACCAGAATGTTCATGTAGTTTGAGAGCTAGAGTCTTTTGAAGTGGTTTGCTTCCATTCCGGATTGAATTATATTGCCGATTCTTTGTAATAGCAGCATGACCAACGACGATGGCTCGAGCACAACAAATATTTTCATTATCTGAAGGAATAGCCACAACACTTTTCTTTCGCAGACGATCTACTTCAATATTTAAAATTGATTTTCTGCCGGCACCAATGGGTCGTCTTACAGTGACGATGTCGAATATCAGCTTCTCATCCAAACGGAGTGTTTTTTTGCTTTGAAGTACTTTGCAAATTTCGTAGAGCACTTTTTCTACAGTCATTTCTTCTACTGTATTTAAGCAAGTACTTATTGGATAGTCTAGACCAGGAGCAAACACACAAATTCTTATAAGGTCTTGAAGACTGAGACCTTCAGTTGACCTCTGAAGGATTTCCTCGATTAACCGACGTAATGTGTCTATGAGATTTATCAACAATTCATCCCACACAGAGAAAGCAAAGCCAGCTGGATTAGCCATCGCTTCAAAGATGAGTTGCTCCCCCTGATACTTTTTACAGAATCTTGATTTCTTTTTATGAATGATTATACCCTAAGAAACAAAAAAACAAAAAAATTAGATGACGGTCATACAAGGAAAAAAAAGAACTTTTTAACGAAAAAATGAGTAACCAAATTTCTATAACTAAACATAAAAGTTATATCATGAATGGAAGAGTAAACAATATATTAGTTTCTTACCGAGTCATCATGGAAATCACTCGCAGTATTTGCATGCTGAACACCGCTCGGCCCAGGTATTGCTAATATATCATCTGATATCTTTCTTCTCTTAGAGGAATTCTACAAATAGATAAACATTGATTTCAAAGGATACTAAAAAATAATGCAAAAAAAAATAATTCAAAATAATAGGAGTAATCATACTTCATCTCTTTCCTTTGGCAAACTGTCACGTTTAGCTCCTTTCCCGCTCTGATTCTTTTCAACCAGAAAAGAATCTAATTTCGTTTGTTTAAGTTGTTTTGCCTAACATAAAATAAATTATCAATAACATTATTTAAAATAAAATTATATTTCATATAAAAAAATATATAAAGTTATATTTCATATAATTTAATGAAAAAACCTCTTTTTTCCGTTACCTTGTTACCATTATTTATGTCGGAGAAAAATCTCTCTACATCTTTTGAGCATTCCTCTAACTCGCTACATAAATCTTTATCAAAAAATGGCCAAGTATGCTCATCAACACCATCGTCATCACTTGACTGACAGAAAAAAAAAATACCATAGAATTAAACAAAAGTATTTACAATAGGTCATGAAAGCTATAGATATTCAATTCACACAAAAATAAATAAAACTACATAATAAATTCATATTTAGATTAAGTAAATAATACTATGCATGAATGGAAACATACGAAATTTGGAAAGAAAAGAAATTAAATAAATTCGGATTTTAAATTAATTAATACTATGTATGAGGGTAAAAATACGAAAAGAAATTACCTCGCCCGCAGACTTCTTAGTTGAAAAATCCATCTTCGAATTTACACAGCAGTACAAGACATATCGCTTTCCTTTACAGAACAAAGTTTAAAAATGAAATGGCGAACGGATGAAGATGCATGACCCAAAAAGTTGAAATGAGAATGCTCTGGTCACTTCACTTTAGTAAAGCAGCCAATCAGAAAATTCCAATTTCGACCCCCTGCGGGATCGGGGTACTGCGTGGCCCCTGTTCTGTTCACTGTCAGCCAATCAGATCACAGGGAGCAGGTGTTGTTCACCTAAACTCTCCGTGACGTCATGCCACCTGAATTCCCCTGCACTAACACGTTCAGGCATGCCGCAGTAATCTGTTGCCACTCACAAAAAGCTAAGTTTTCATTCGTGACGTCATCATCTCCTCTTCACTTTCCTTCCTCTGAATCCGTAGTTTCATTTCAGTTCGAATGACCCCCACAGCATTAAACAACTAACGACTTTGAGACACGTATTCTGGCAATAGTGGATATTTTCACCGATAGATGACGCCACTAGAGATATGGTAAAACTCAAATAGATTATTTTTACATTAATGTGTGGGCTCCAGGTTGGTCCAGCGGTAGCGCATCTGACTGTGGACACTAAGGTCCCGGGTTCGAATCCAGATCTGGATGAGTTTGAAGTTTTTTGTCACAATTCGCATCGTACAAGTAAGTTCAATTATAAATTAGATTCATTAAGTTAATTAATAATTAAGCATTAATTAATTAAGATTCCTCATTAACAATAATTAAGATTCCTAATTAACTGACTTTGCAGATAACTCGGGAAATGATGAAAATCGATGAAAAAATTCAAAGTCCAAAAAAATGACGTCACTCTCCTCCACTCACTTCAGTTCATATCAGCACAAAACAACTAAACTCAACTCGAAAGCAGCATCGAAAACAACTAAACTCAACTCGAAAGCAGGAGGAAACAACTCAATTCAACTCGAGGGGGGAGAAGCAGGAGGAGACAACTCAACTCCGAATCGATAGTGAGGGGTTTACTACTGTGGACCATGATGTATTTTTTTTAATTTCCAAAAAAAACTAAAAGAAGAATAAAAGCATACATATGTAGGGAAATTTACGCTCTTCAATTGGCAGTTTAATGTATCGCGTGTAATTTGAAAATTGAATAGTTTCTAGATATTCAAGAAAAACTAATAGATTGCAGGGTGAATTCCAAGATGGCGATGGGGCCTTTTGGTATGTTCAACAGGACTCCCTCGCGAACATGCGTACCGATTTTCAAAACTATGCGATTTGGTGTTTTTTTTTAAACCCTTCGTTGACTGGACTATCAACTAAGATTTTTTACAATTCATCTATTTTGAAATCAATTGTCTCAAAAACTATTAAAGCTAAAATAAAAATATAAACATGCATTTTTAGGGAATTTTACTTTCTCTAATTTCTTAAATCCTATGTAATTTGAAAATTGAATAGTTTTAGAGATATTCAAGAAAAACCAAAAGAGGGGCATGAAATCCAAGATAATGGCAAACTTTGAGATCCATTATCTCGGAAATTATTAAATCTAGAAGTAAAAGAAAAACCTGAATTTGTAGGGAATTTTGCGCTCCTTAATTTGACGTTTCACGTGTAATTTGAAATGTGGATAGTTTTCGAGATATTAAAGAAAGACTGAAAAGAAGGCATGGAATCTAAGATGGCGGTTCGAGCCCCCCCCCCCCCTCAGGACCGGAGACTTTTAGTATGTTGAACAGAAGTCCCTCAGGAACGCGTGTACGAATTTTCAAAACTATACGATTTAATGTTTTTTTCAAACCACTCGTTACGATGACTGGGCAACCGCGTGACAAGCCGAACCTTCTTACTTTCTTCCCCTTACTTTAGCATCGCATATAAATAAATAAAACTTTATATCAGTAGATTCAAAAAAGATCGTGGGCTATAACTTTTATAGGAAGGATTTTTGCTTAATATTGCATATAAAAAAATAGAGAGCAAATATCAAAAGCTTCGAAGTAAAAAATCTACTTTTTCACATATTTTACTAAATTTCTAAAAGTATTAGGAGTAACGTAAATATGAATTACGCTATTCTTGTAGCCCATTTCATAACAAACAAAACAGTTAAAAGATGAACAGTCCGATCATTGGTTAAAGGGCAGTAGATATTGCCATTTTCAGCAGCGCTGAGGCTCCAGGAGATTTTGGAGACTTTTGTAAAAATGCTCCTCTGGTAGGGGTCTATCAATGGTTTAAAATTCAGCTTTACGCAAATTTTTCCCTTGCAAGACCGTTATTGGCTAGGCTATAAACACTGAAGCTGTCCACGAAGTCAAAGGGAGGATTTTATTGAATTTGCTTTGGATTTTATTGCATGTAATATATGATAAATTCTTCATTGGTACAAATGCGATTCGGACTTTTAAACATTTTAAGAAAAATACTGAAACAATGTCCAAAGAAATTTTGCATAAATTGACTGGGTGCATAGGAAAATTCCATTTGTCATTTAATAATTTAAATTTAATTAATAATTTGTAATTTGTCATTCAATAGTACCAGATCGATTACTTTCATTGCTTATTTTAAGATTTATTGCAATTTAAATGCTTTCTAGCAAAATTCTGTCTAGTCACTTAGTCTAAATTATTCTTATTTCGATTTTAGGATTTGAAAAAATCACGAAAATAAGTTTAATGCATTAAATGAAGTGAAACCTAAGACTTAAATTCTTGAATGTTTGATTTGTGTTTTGAATGCCCTTTTCAGAACTATATTTCAATTCTCTATACATTGGAGGAAACGACGTTTATTTATAAAGTTTCCTAAATAAAGAACAGATATTGATGAAAAGGACTTAATCCTAAATGGGTTGAATAACCAAGTTCCTTCTATCTCCAGTACTTTTAGAGCTCGTCTCTGTACTAGAAACTGAAATATTCAGGAGTCTCTAGAATCAACACGTTGAAAAACACATTAAAAATGTATACCATCAATATATAACATCATGCATCATTTTTTTGCATTCACTGTTTGTGCCCTTGAGCTTCGGTTAAAAATACGTGCTTCGTTCCAACCAAAATAAGAATTTTGAATAAAAATTCTGTGTTTAACAGAGTTTTTCTAACAAATATATACATTGCGGAAAATACGTAGAAAAAACTTGCGGTTGCCCTAATTTAAATTTTTGGTCATCCAGTGTTACTTTTTGGTGGGGATGGTGATTCCACGACTTCCATATATCAATGTGTAACAAATTATAAAATTTTTACATGAAATTTAAAGATTTCTTCAGAATGTTTTTAGATTTTTTCATTTAATGGCGCTTGATTGTAACTTTTTTGCATTTATAAATTGTTCAACTACCTTATAGTATCGGATTATTTATTCTAATTTAACAATATTTAAATTCAATACAAGTCAACATCTGAAGGTGTATGTAAATTTTAGAAATTTTACTTAATTTCATAGAGACGTGGAAACTTTTTTCTCTATTAAATTGTCAAATTGACTGAAAGCAAATACATTGTTATGATCGTATGAACATTGTACATACATATTTTTTTACATCGAAAAACTTGAAGTAAATTAAAAATAAACTGAATATTTCCAAAACAGCAATGGATTCCATTGTCTAATTCATCAACCGTGCTGAATCCCAACGTCTGCTTAACTCAAAATAAAAAAAGTGATTCTGTCAACCGAATTGTGTTCCAAAAAATAATCTGTCTTTTCTTGAAAGACGTTTTGCTGTAAAATGTTCCAAACTCACACAGCAAATGGAAGTTATACACATTTCATAACATGAGTGCACCTGGCATCGAATTCATCATTCATAAAATGTCAAAGAGTTCCAGAAGACATTTTGGAATCAAAAGAATTCAAAATTGTAGATCCTTAACCCTTTCAAGAATGCTGTTTTTTATAAAATGGCATCGATTTGAATGCACTTGCATGTCCCGTCATTCTCGAAAATATTTATCACCTGTTGTAGCCAAGACACATTCAACCCATCTAAAAAAACCTTCATCAAAAGTTCAACTTCTTTGACAATAATTTAACTATCTATTGTAAAGGAAGCTTTAATTTAATAGTGGAAAATGGATTGCATCAGGAATAATAGTAAGAATAATTTAATACTTTTTGAATATGTCACAAATTTCTATGTTAACAGCAGATTTTATTTCATTCTCCCAGGTTTATTCTGTTTACAGAAAATTTCAGGCCTTTAATCTATAATTAAAAACGGAAGCCTTTTGGTTAGCCACGTTTTTTCTAAAGCCTGTAAATTTTCTGAAACATTTTATTGCTTTGCAAGTTAATTTTATATAAAAAAACACGATATTCTTTTCAATGTTATAAATTCTTCTCTCTCTTAACGTAGGACGTTGATAAAAAGAGTGACAACATTAGTCTGTTGATATATCATTTATAATATTAATGTTAATACTTGAGATTAATTAAAAATTTAGTCATTTGAGTAGAAAGATGATTTATATCAATAAAACTGTAACTCGTATATAGTTTATACGCTATCGAAATTCAAACCACTGAATAGATTTTCTTCAAAATTTGCTTACAAATACTATGAAGCTTAAGGTTTTAGTGAAGGTATCGATACAAATTAAACATTTGGTTTGTGACCAGTAAATATATATATATATATATAGTAAAGATAATATATATATATTTGGTTTGAAAATTTATATGTTTAAACTTAACTTTTGCTCTTAGTAAGTATAGTTTTTTCAATTTCTTACATTTTATTTTAGATATGGTTATTTTATTTCATTAATAAATTTTTAGTTTATGAATTTCAATTTTGTGTCTTTTTTAATTTGTTCTTGTAGGTTCATATATAAAAATATATATATATATATATATATATATATATATATATATATGGAAAAGATAACTTTATTTTAAGTGTTGCCATTCCTATTGAATTAGAAGATTACAGATACTTTGTATCAATTTATTTTCTTGCCTCCGAGTTATTACTCCTAAAGTTTAGTTAATTTTGCGTAACTCTTAAAAAATTATTAATAAATTATGAAAAATATTAATTTTCGGCAGTTTTTAAAAATCAATTGGTATAGTGTATTTTTTCGATTAGGTACGAGGTACTAAAATCGTTTGTTGCTTACGATATTCTCATTTCAATTAAAAGTGTATTTACATAAAAGAGGATTATGCTTAATAGAATATTTTACGTAATAGTATTTTTACATTGAAAATATCATGTAAACAATTTTAAAAATGCGTTTATTTACATGTTCGATGGCATTCCTTCGAATTATAATATGAAATATAATTTTCTTTCTCGCATATGAAGTTTGCATCACTTAGCCCTCAACAATTTATTTCATAAGTGATGACTGTAATGTTTTTTACAAAGATGTTTTGTTCACAAATACTGAGACATAAGAGAAAGTGTTAGTGAAGGTTTCTGAAAATTAATGAAAAATTACTTTTGATTCATGAAGGACATAAAAGTATTTTTATCCCGAATAACGCCGGATATGTCATCTAGTAAAACACAAATTAAAACATTTCTATTTCTTATAATAGAAACTTTTAAAATAAGTCTGTATGCTATTTTTCCTGTAAAACATAAACGCGCTCAAATATCTATGAAATGTTTGACACTTCTATTCAGTATAGAAAAATAAAATAGAAATATAATTTTGGAAATATATCAAATTTCAAAACTGTGCTGTTTTCTATGAAGGTAATTATCAATTAAATTATTTCTTAGTGGCAACTGTTGTATTCAAAAATTCCGTAACTCGTAAAAATATTACGTATTGTTAACTTCACGTTTTTACGTCAATACATTAGAAGGTAAATACTTTTCTAATAGGTGGGGCAAAAAAATATATGAACGATGTTAAGATTTTTCTGAAATTGAGTATAGGCCTATAAACAATTAAGCCTTATTTCATAAAAATAATGCGTGACGAATCTAAGTTATATTTTTTTATAAATGTTTTAAAATGTTTTCATTATTTTGTGAAATGCTAAAAGCATGAATATAGTTTTTTATTTACTTATTCTAATTAAATTTAATTAAAAAATTTCACATTTAGAAGTAGATAATTGTGAATAACGTCTTCATTTTTCTTGATGAAAATTTTTAAGAAGCTATGGCTTATTCGTAAGAATAATGTAAGTAATATTCCGCACTGTTAAGAAGTGCATGCTGCTTTTAACTTTTTAAAGTCTGTTCTAGTGGCGTACAGTTGCCACTGCAATTCATTATTTTTGCACAAAAAATAACAATGCTTATCATTTATAAGTGGTTAAAATTTCAAACCATCGAAACCTGTTAAAACTCAGATTGTGCAATCATGTTCATAGTTTTAAAAGGTTTCAACTTGATTGGTAAAAAAATGGTAGAGTATATATAAATTCTTAAAAAACATTTAAAGGAGGAGGTTTTAAAAGAATATAAAGACCATTATTTAAATTACGTCATCGCTTATTCTCTCATTCCATATCCGATTTAATTGTCAAAGTGTGAAATTACTTGTTTTAATGTGCATGAAATATTCATCTTCTTCGTGACTTCTATACTTAACAAAAACATTTATCCTTTAATTTAACAAATTTTATAAAAACAGATTTTATGAACTTATTTTGATTAATGTGCTAAACAATAAAAATTATTTTCTTTTCTTCTTTTTAGTCTTAGATTTGTTATTAATTATATTGAATATTATTAAATTATTATTATTATTAAAATATAGACGCCTCTCGTATGGAATCAAGATTTAACTTTACTAATCGATTAACTGATAATTAATTAAGTATCAAAATACTGTATTATCGTCGCGAACACACAAGTGAACAAAATTTCAAAATTCTAGCCCATCAGGAAGTAACTAAAAAATCTATCACGAAATTGTATCTTTAAGAGCATGAAACAAGTCAAAATACAAGTAAAGTGTGTAAAATTTTTTTTTTTCATTTATTCTTACTTATTCCACGTAACGAAGCAAAATTTTATCAGATATTTTATTGCACACGAAGAACCGTGACATTTAAACATGAAATCTGATTACAGGGCTTTATAAAAAGTTTTGATGTGATTTTCAACTATAAAATAATTTGAAAAGCCCTCAGATTTGAATTAAAGAATAAAATGTGATTCTTGCAATATTTCAATGCTCCTATAAGGTTTCAAAGAAAAATATTATGTATTGATTATCCATATTTTAATCGCGTGGGAAAAAAATACTAAAACATTACAATAAAATTATGAGTGTCTTTATAAGATTTTCATTCTGGCTCCAAAAAATAAAAGAGAATAATACAAATGACATTTAAAAAAATCAAAATTAAACAGAAAATGTTTCAAAATATAAGTAAGTAGCATAAATGAAAGATGGTTAAATGAGAAACACAACATGTTGCAATGGCATCGATTCATGTTACATCACATTAATAGGACAAAAACTACTGCTCGTGTCATGTACCAAGGAACTACAAGTTGCACTATTTGGCATATTGCACTTGTAACTCTCATAATGTCTCACGCTATGCAATGATGAGGTGTTTACAGTTTGTTTAAACTTTGTAAGTAGAAAAATACGTTATTTTTCGGGTTTTGTCTGTTATAAAGGAAAAAAGAAAGTCAATAGCCACATGGAAACGTTTTTAAAGTTTCCATACAACGTTCCTGCGTTATTAACCGCTTAACTTAACATCCCGAGAATACTCGTGCATCGAATTATGGAAATTTTAGTCTTATAAACTAAAATTGAATCATTAATTAGCTTTATAATTTGACACAAAAAATATGTAGGATCCATAAACATCTTAAGTATCCTATGCCTTCTTAGATGAATGAAAACGACAGCCCCTTTCCAAAACAGGAGGGGTCATCTTATTAGATAGCAAAGAAAACTATTCAGTTAAGTGGTTAATAGCGTAATTCGAAGAGAAATTATGCTGCTTTCTCTTAGATCTAATGGTTTATCCAACATGCTAGAGTTCTGCGTATTGACTAATTTGTAAAAATAAAGTATAAGCTAATAAATAACTGAACCAAGATTTTCTAAAAATGTCATCAATTTAATAAATGTCAACATAATTGGGATTACTCTAATATTGCTAACCAACCGGAAATGATGTTGATATAAATAGGAAACGATGTTGATATAAATAGGAAACGATGTTGATATAAATAGGAAACGGTATTAAATAATTTAGTGGGTAAATTTTACGTGCATCATGTGATTGTGAATTGACTCCATTACCTTTATTTCTAAGAATCAGTATTTAATGAATGTCTCACACTGACTCCAAATACTTAAATCATTATAATACTTACATCAGTGTTAGTAATCAAACACTAAATAATTCAATTTCATGTTCCCATAGATTTGAACCAGAATGACGTCAAAGATCGGAGGATTAAAACACACTTTGTCGTCTGGGATAAGAAAATGCCATCAGAAATTGGGCTTGAAAGATTTCGGAAAGTTATCGAAAGGAAGTATAATAAAAAGTTTGGTAAGAATTTCACAATTTGACCGAAAACTTTGGGCATGATTTGGAGCAATGAAAAAATCTTTAATGTGTGTAAAATACTTAAGATGAATGCATTTTAAAACAAATATCAAATCATAAATTTTTAAACATTAAAATATTTTAATCAAATCCTGAAACTTCAGAAACAATAGAAAATTATTTTGCGCTTTTAAATATTTAAATTCCTATGAAAAAATTTTCATTTTACTAGAAAAAGATAGTTTGAAAGGGTAATAGCATTATGATAATATTAATATTTAGAATATTGAATGATTTTTACACGCACAACGATCTTGAAGTTTCAGCTACAGACATGGTGCAACTTTGTTACAAAAAAAAAAAATTGCAATTCCGCTAAGCAGAAAATGGACTCTTGTTCTTAAATTCTTGAATTGTAATGGAACATTATTCAAGCATATACTATTTTTTTCTAAATACAAAAGAATATTAGGACTATAATGAAATTCAAGAAATAAAACAGACTTTATGAATTACTTATTTCAGCGTTATTCAGTATAAAGTTAAGATTGTAATACTTTGCAGATAATTTCTCACAATATCTTTGTAATCTTATACATATATTAATAAAGCAAACGACCAGTTTTATAATACCAAATTAACTCTGGGATATAATTTTTCCGCCTCTGAATTATCTTTTAAAAAATAAATTCCATGAGTTTCAGATAGTTAAATTATTAATTTTTGTCATTTTCTTGCAAGTGATCAGACATGATACCGATGATATTCTAAAGAAGTATAACATAGTGTAACATAAGAAAGTATAATATGATCCGAATTATCGAAAGGAAGTATAACATGATCCGAATTAGCGAAAGGAAGTATAACATAAAGTTGGGTAAGAATTTCTGAATTCGATCGAAAACTTCTGACGTGATTTGAAGTAGTGAAGAAAAAACTTTTTAGTCCGTGTAAGATGTTTTAGATGAATTCGTTTTAGAACAATTATCAAATTAGACGTTGTGTAAGACTTAAATTTTTCGACACTGAATAATCTTTTAAAAAATAAATTTAAGGAGTGTGTGTTTTAGACAGTGCAATTAGTAAATTTTGTAAGTTTATTGCTAGTGATCAGATATGATGCAGAATTCTAAGAATATTTCTTTGAATAAACAATTATAAATAATCGGTTTGTACCTAAAATATTTTCATCAATCATTTTTTCAATGTTGTTATCGAGTAAAATTTATTAAGTCGAGTGGAAACGATAGTTGAGAACCCAATTCGAATGTAAGAGGTGTTTGAGAATCCATTGCTTTTAGAATTTTTTTTTCTTTTTGAAATATTTCCTCGATGAGCGTCAGAAGCCAAGATTTTTCAAACTCGGAAAAAGATAGTATGAGGTCTCTACACCGGCAGAGCAGATAGAGAGAAATTGCATTTTGTAAGCAGATACGTCATTAATAATGCATTGTTTAGATAAACAGAATGAAATGCGTATTAGCTATTGATATTTTAATAATTTATACAGTGGTACCTCCGAAAAGCGGACAGTCACGGGACCAAAAGTTTTGTCCGTTTTTAGGAGGTGTCCGCTATTGGGGAGGACAAACTTTTTATAAAAAAAGTTTTTTCACTTCTGTTTGATATATGAAACATATATTTTTATCTTGCTTGTTAGAATAATTTTGAAATGTTTTCCAAAATAATTGAAAGTTATTCAAAAGTACCTGTCCGCTATCCAGAGGGAATAACATGGATTGTCCTATATAGAAGGACTGGGACTCGTAAAAATGTCCGTTAATTAGAGGTGTCCGCTATTCGGGAGTGTCCGTTAAGGGAGGTACCACTGTATCCTAAAATGTACTGAAGTGAAAGTTTTATTAAATTTAAGACTTACAAAAGAATCACCTCCATCCTATTCGAAAAACGGTGTGAAGTGAAAACCGGCCGCTACAACAGCATGGCAGGAACTAAGATTGATACCCTAACGGTCATCACCCGCCACTGTGCAACTCTCCCGGAAGAGAGTGCGTACCGTCTTCGGAGCGTGGCAACTCAACCGCACCATTAATGTACCCACCTAGGTGACCGTCTCTCCACTTATTCAATACTGTGGGACACCGAATGTCCACCGATGGCGGGAAAAATTTAAGACTCAACAATTTCAAAAGCATAATTTAAAAATGGTTTTGGTGAAATATATTTTTCTTTGTAATCGCAAACTTATAAATATTATAAGTTTACTTATAAATCTTACTCTAAAATATCGATATTATTATTAGTACAAATCACTGTTGGAACATTATTTAAAAAACGAAGCTATCACATATTTTTTCTGTCTTTAGAGTCCTACTGGGATCTTCACAAATGGTCAATAAAGAATTTTCCTGAGTTTTGGAAGGAAATATGGAACTTTTTTGACATCATTGTATCTAAGCCATACGAAAAGGTAAAATGGTAAACCTAAATACATATTGTAATACGAGTTAGGTAAAACGAAAGTATTTACCTATATGAATATTTAAGTGTAAATAAAATTCCTATTGCGTATGGTTTTTTATCGGGAAAACAATGTTAAGAAAGAAATCTATTTTATTATTTGACCACACTTAGAAATTCTACATTTTGTTAGAACTTTTAACATTTAAACTGAAAGGAAATTTTAATATTTTTTATCATTAAAAGTTTCTTCTTTTCTCCTGACAAACGTTTTGCAGGGGTTCAACCATGGAACAGAATTCTACGAATATTTCTTGGTATAAATAATTATAAGCAATCGTTTGATACACAAAAAAATCAACATCAATAATTTTATCAATTTGGTTGTTGGGTAAATGTTATCACATTTCCTAAAATTTGATGATATTTTACAATCTTCTGACTAAGGATAAAATAAAAATAGCACTGATAACAAATATTTCTTTCTTAATATAAAAATAACAGTGACGTATTTAATAGCTGCAACGAGGAGATTAATTTTTTTATGTGTCACATCTGTATATTTATCACTATGATAACATATTTTTTAAGCAAAATTCAACAGCAGTTCATTTGATAGTTTCAAATACAACTTTAAGAGATTTCAGTAAAATAAATAGCAAAATATAAAAGAACTTCAACTGCAGCAGAAAATAAAAATAAATCTATGCGAACAAATCTCAAGACATTTTATTTATTTATTTGATTATTCAAATTGTAAACAGTATTATAACTTTTTTCGCTTAGTCTCCAGATCCACGTATACGGAGTAACTTTGAAGTCGATGTAATCGGGTCTCCAATACTCACCCGCCTTGTTTCGAAACCAAGATTTTGCAACAAGACCACCGCGAAACTACACACTTTACTAAATAGTAATTGGGAACCGGAGCTATAATTTTATAGTTACACGCAGAAAATACATTGATTGAAGCAACATTGAAATTATTTATGTTGTTTGTAAAATTTCTCAAAGGTTTCCCATTCATCGCTGACGTCTATGAAATTTGTTGCGATTTCTATAAGGTTCAAACATAGGACCGAACAAATACAGTAAAATTAACAGTTATTTTATTTTAAAAGTCGTGTTTAAAAGAGAATTTATTGCATGCGTTAATTTTAATCGGTTAAGATACAATATCTAAATTCAATCATATCAAAAATACGTTCTGTGATTATTTTACTCCAGTTACCAAAATTAAGTTACAGCAAATTTTTAACACTTATTCAAAATGTCTATCACTAATATTATAAAAAATTGATACTGTATCTAATTGGGGAATGGTTAGTGCTACGCAAGCTTCTATGTTACAATGGATGCCTTTTAAACCCTTAAAATTAAAAAATGTTGTTTTTTTATTTGGGAATTCCGTCGTGTATTGCAGTCTGGTTCTTAGCAGAAAAGTCTCAAGTCTCATTGATTACAACAAAAATGAGTGATTTGAATCGTTAAGACGATGGATCAAAACGGAAAGGCATCGGTTGGCTTGTTACTCGTTAGTTCCCATTGGTTAATGTCCATTCTAATGACTCAAATGATCAAGAGAGTCTCAAATGGTGGCATCCAGGTTGTGGAACCAATTCGAAACTGCAGGTACCATGACCAGGAAGGCCATCCAAAGTCACCGAAGAGCTGCATTAAAGGGCTGACTGACAGAGAGAGCTAACGGCTGGAGAAAACTCTTCGGACCTCTATGCGGTAACTGGAACAATAATTTTTAGACAACCTCTCTACAGACGTTTAGCTAATGTAAGCATGTTTAATATTGCGCCTGACAAAAGCATGACTGCAACATAATTATTGTATAACAGTGCATGACATCAGGCAAGTGGCAACAGTAAGATGTTGACGTTACTTTGAATTTGATTTTTAGAAACAGTCTAGAGAGAGACGATTTCGAGAAGTGATAAGTACGGTACGATTGAACGAAGTTACGTTGTATGCAGTTACGAAGTGTAGTGGTTGTGCTTAATAAATGTTTGTTTTGTCTTAAAAGAAGTCTTATGAATGTCGATCGAGAAGCCAACAGAAATCAGAAGTGGGATAATTTAGAAACCTGTGAATGAAAATCTCATCGACAGTTAAGTAAGGCGGAAGGAGTTTAAATCTCAAAGTACGTTACGAAATTTGTTTTTTTTTTGTCGTTATTTGTAAATAAAAGCGTAGTAAACTACGAAAATGTCTATCTTCGCTGGAGCAAGGAAGTGCGATTTGAAGATATTGGCTGAAGACCTTGGAGAAACGGTCAATGACAGCCATAAATTGAAAGATTTGAAAAAGATGATTTTGGCGAGCAAAGAGTAAGATAAAGAAAGCGCCAAGGAATGGTTGAATACGATAATCATTGAGAGAGAAGAAAGTGAAGAAAATGAACGAAGAAATGAAGAAATTCAATTGGAGGAACATAGGAGAAAGGAGGAACAAGAAGTTGCTGAACGAAGACGCCAAGACGAAATCCAAATGGCTGAACGGAACAGAAAGGAGGAAGAAGAAATTGCTGACCGAAGACGCCAAGACGAAATCCAAATTGCTGAACAGAAAAGGCAAGAAGAAATTGAACTAAGAAAACTAGAATACGAGGAACGGAAGCGGAAGGATGAAATGGAATTTGAGCTGCAAACTGTCATAAACTTGGATCAACAACCTCATTTTCAGCGTGAAAGTTCACTGCAAGTCTTGTAAAGCTCAGCGGCGTGGTTACATTTTTAATTAACCAGGCGGTTCTGAAAACATGAGATGTCATTTTCTGCTCATTTTTATTCCTATTTGAATACCTGATGTAGTAGGCATGCGTGTGTGAAATTTCATTCCAATAAATCGACTATTATTTGAGATATCGCATGTTTTCTTTTGCAACCTATCTTTTGCATACCAGTGTAAGATGTTTATCGAACATAAATAATTACAATTTTTAAGAAATTTTCAAAGCTGATAGAGCTACTTTTGCTCTGTCTCTATGAAGAAACGCACCTTTCTTCTGTTGCAACACTTTTGTTGTCAGTCCATATAAATATTAATTTTAATTCATACTTTCTATTTTGCTTTTAATTTCATAATTGTTCATTTACTAAAACGTCTGTATATAACTGCAGTACTTATTGCTTATTATATTGTTTTTAAAAGATATTTTCAACTGATGTGAATATTTGAGATCAATCATTTGATTAAATAAACGTATTTAAACTTTAAACTCTTTTTAATGCAATCTACCTTTATATTATGCTAATATTAGTTTTCAAGATTTAGTAATCGCTGCTTGTTAACAGGTTTTCAAAAAGTCTGGACCTAGTATAATTGATAATGATTGGTTCTGTGGATCAGCATTCAATATCGCTGAAAATTTTCTCAGGATCAGAGACAACATAACAGCTCTATCGTATACTGGTAATTATTTGAAACTATTTCTATTTAAAATTATTTCGCATAATTTTCTATTGTGACAAATAAAAATAATTTTTGTAACTTAATATTAGGCCCTTATCTTTAACTTTATATCAACAAATTTTATTTTTAAAATAATATTTTTTCAAAAAATAAAAATTCAAATATAAAACAATTTCCATATTTTCATTTTTGTTGTAAATTTCATTTACCTGAGAGATCCGAAATTTCTCTTTCCATTGTAAAGAAATAATATCCTTAGGATGTCCTAAGAAAGAAATCTCCACAGAATTTTGCAATCTTTGGCACTGTTTGCAACAATTTGCTCTTTTTATGCATCGGTTCCTCAACAATGTTTTAATATAAATTTCGAAGTGTAAAAAGTAATTAATTAATATTATTCTGACAGACATGTGGGCGAGTTTCTTGCTTTTACTGGGGGGGGGGGGTAGTAGAATTTCTATGCCGAGAATCCAGTCCGGTTTTCCTTTGACGAAGCATTACACCGGAAATCGGTCCTGGGTACGGAAGTTTTACATTGCCTCAAATAAGCAGAATAGAAAACTCGTCCATGTTCTTATTTAAAACTGCAGACGATTTTCTTCATTTTCTACTCAAAAATAAATATATATTCTAATAAAACCAAGAGTTGAGTATTTCCTATTCTTACTTATGTTCGCCAGATTAGTGTCTGTTTCGGAGTCAGTTCACACGACGATGCAGACACTTGATGAAGGAACAGCGCATGCCATCTTACATCTAACTGCATGCTGTCTTACGATGTGCTGTAATATCAAGTCCTTTTCATCCTGAAGGATGTATAATGGATTCCGAAATTAACTTGCTGCGGAAAACTTAGGATCACATGAGGATAATTCCATTGCACTGAATATCTATCGTTTTGTGAGGCTGAGAAATTCAAACATATCATACATGTTTCAGCCTAAATTTTAGAACTGCATTTCAGGCTGTTCGTCTTTTTGTAAGAAAGTTTAAAAATAGTTGATAAAGTTGTCAAGTAATATTCCTCCTTCATTTTTTATGTATTTCTAGCTTATATATACATTTTTTTATATTTGTTTGCACAGATGCTGATTAACAGCTAATAATACTTTGAAGTTATTCGTAAAATTGAAGATATGAATGAATGATTCTGTATTTTAGATGAGTTCGACAACAAAGGTGAAATGACATTTGCGGAGATGTTTGAAGAGGTGAAACTTTATGCCTCAGCTTTCCGAAAGCATGGTTTGCGTAAAGGAGACAGAATAGGAGGTGAATGCAATTTCTTAAATTTTCTAACAAAGTAGGAGGAAACCAATTGGATTTCACTAAAAACAAATAGGTTAAATCATTCAAAATTAATGCTTCTGGAGTTAAATAGCATAGTTTCTTCTTTTTGGAAGGGTCTAGTAGTGGAATACAAAATTGCTTAAAAGAAATAGTCTTTGTGTAGAAACAAAATGAATGAAACATTTACTGTCCATAAAAAAATAGTTCCAGAATATATATCAGTTTTCTGATTCAAGAAGAAAAACTATTTTTTAACAAATGCGTGTCTATACCATTTAACGGGCCACAATCATTTCAGTTTGAAAGAAAAAGAAAGGAAAGAAGAGAGTTAGCATGTTTAGTTCATCCCCAGCAGTTTTTTTTTTCATTGCTCGAGGAATTTTTTCTAATATATGAATTGAGATGCTCTGTTATATATAGAATAGACTTCAAAAAAGTCTGGGATGATCAGTCAATGTACAAACTTCTAAAAACATAAAATTAAAACTCATAAACCCGAAAACGAACTCATTCCGAGTACATTTTAAAAAACGACGGATGAAAGAACAGGTGAAGTTTTTTTTTGTTATTTATTTTCAACAATGTTTTCTTTTTCGAAAATATCCGAACGTCAATTATTGTTAGTGCCACTATAGGAAAATTTAAAATCTCTTTAATGATTAGATTTTCTGCTCAATTTTATCTGAAACACATTTCACGTGCTTAGTTTTCTTAAGAATGATGCTTCAGAATATTATTATACATTTTGTGTCAGATATTTTCTCAGGAAAAATAAAAATTTTATTCGCTACAAGCTTCAAATAAATCAAACGTGAAGTTAAGTAGAATTTTATAATAGACTCGTTTCAAAAAAGTACCTGAAATAGTTGCTGCGAAATTACCAGCTACAATTAATTGTAAGTGACAGCGTTTTTTATGACCTTTACTTAATGTGTAAGAGTTATAGAGTGCCTTCCATGAGCAGTTTTCATTTAGAGTCACAACTGACTACCATCGACTTACAAATTATCTTATAAAAGAGATAATTTCAGTTATACAACTTTTAATTAACATTTAAAGGAATCTTTATATACACAGAATAATCTAACATAAAAATTTAGATGTGCGCTAGATTGATTAATAATAAATAGTAAACAGCATATCGGGAACATTCCTACGGCCTCTTGTTTTATGTTTATTTTTGCCTACTTATAAAACGTGCAATGTTTTAAGCACCTTTTGTTGTATAATATCATATTTATAAAAATCTGTAGTAAAATGTAATAATTTATTTATAGTATCACTTGTCACTTAATAATACTAATTCCTCCTTTTTTAAGGTTATATTTCAAATATCAAAGAAGCTGTTTTCGCATTTTTGGCGGCACTGAGTATTGGTGCCATCTGGAGTGCCGCCACGCCTTATCTAGGGCCTCGAGTAAGTGCATAATAAGTCACATTTTGACGTCGTATATCATTAGTTCTGTCATCTCTACAAATATTTCAAAATTACCCTCAATAACTATCCTCTTGCTATTTGTTTTAGTAGAGCTACTTATCTATCACTTTATTTTTTGCAAACAAAGGTAAAGAGTCATTAATTTTATAGTTACGAATATTCTTTCTATTTTTCTTCTTTATCCTAAACAGTTTTTTTATTTCAGTTATTTTATAATTAATTCCACCCGGGGGCACCGTGAGAAGCCGTCAATAAATAAGCGGGTTCTCACTTCCCTACTGGGTACAATAATGGTATGGCGTTGATTTACCCCCACTCCGATGCCGCAACGTACCTCCTGCGTTAGGAAATGGGCTGTGGCCGGTTATGGTTATTAGGACTCCACCCTTAGTTTCCGATTAACGTCGGGACAACAATCATTTGGACTTCCCTGGATGCTTCGGCAGGGGGGATAACTCCTTTGTCATTAGCTTAGAGTTACCTTTTTTACCGTGTTTTACTCTGTCTATTGTTAAATTTCTATAATTTTAATATTGGTCAAAATGACCGGTGGATAGGTCGACACACTTCCTGTCAGTTCCCTTCCCCGCCTATCAATTAATTTTTCTTCATTTTTATTTATTGAAACTTTCTTAAGGTAAATTTGTGCTTTATTCTGTCACTTAAAATTGAATTTCGTCATTTTATTCCTTTCATTCTTTTCTATTTTCATTTCGTTTTCTCATGGTCGCCGAGAGTCGAGCCTGGTACCGGGACAAAGTACTGGCATTCGGGTTCCTGTTGCGAATTATGACTGAGGTGACTTCAGCAGACGGAAGTCATTCTTCCTCTTGCCCTCTAATGTCACGTATTGTTACGAAAAGATTAATACAACGAGAATGTGCGAGTTTTAGATTCAGTGAAAATAAATACAAAAATATAGTTCAACTCATTCCTGGTACCTACCATTTGTCATGAATAGAAGTAAATACCCTTGCAAATACAAGGGACGTTCCGAAAGTAAGTTTCGTCATGTTTATTCACAGAGGAGAAGCAATACAAATTAAAAAAACGCATTGTAAAACAAAACACGACCTTTGCCGAATTCACGGCAGAGGAGCAATGACTCATGCGCTGAGTACCGAAGAAGACAAGAGAAGCAGCAGGCCGCTATGCCCAAGGTCAGTCTAGTGCAAATCAGTATGGAAGAAAGAAGTGTGCTCAAAACGTGGTCGCAAACGGAAGTGTGTGCTGTCATGAGCTATGAATGAGCGCGTGGGACTAGTATTTTAGATATCCATCGACACCTACAGAGCGTTTATGGAGACGGCGTCATGTCCCCTCAAATGGTTGGGCACTCCTGTTCAATGTTTAGTGAAGGAAGGCAAATTATGGAAGATGAAGACCGATCTGGACGCCCCTACACATCCACAGACTAAAATACTAGTCCCACGCGCCCATTCATAGCACATGACAGCACGCACTTCCATTTCCTACCACGTTTTGAGCACACGCCATTCTGCCATACTGATTTGCACTAGACTGAACTCGGGCACGGCGGTCTGCTGCTTCTGTCTACTTCTGTACTCAGAGCTTGCGCCATCGCTCCTCTGATGCCGCTCAATTCTGTCGTGAATTCGGGAAAGGTCGTGTTTTTTCGCGACAATGTGTTTTCTCACTTTGTATTGCATCTTCTCTGTGAATTAATATGACGAAACTTACGTTCGGAACGTCCCTCGTAAGAAAAATTAATTTTTTCTTGCCCTGGTTCGACTCCTTGGCGGACCTGCCTTTTCTTAATTCTTCTATACCTTGGTTCTTTTAGTAAATTTTTTCCCTCGCCGGAGATTTTTGTTATTATTTTCTTCTTTTCGGTTTGGTTATTTTCTGGCATTTTTTATTGAGATTCTTTATCTTGTATTTGCATTATTATGAGTTTCAGCGATTTAAATACTGTCTTGTATTCAGCGTTTGCTGTTGAATCGTTGGTTCTGCCGTCCCCAGAGCGTTGGTAGCTTTTAGTAATTGGATGGTTGCCTGGACTGTGGATATTATGTTCCCGATCACATGACCCCCTACTGTTTCGAGAGCGAGTTCTTTGCACCATTTGGTTTTCAATTTCTTCTAGGACGGCGAATAACCGTTTACTTATATCTAATAGTATTAGTTAAAAACTTAATTTCGTCACACCTTTCTCCTTCCCTCTCCTTTATTTCGTCTGTACTTCACTTCGTTTGTCGCATCTTTATTTCATTTTTCTTTTTATTCTTAAAAAATAACACCACTTAATGTGTTCATTATATTCGGAATGCCTTCTACCATAGAAAAGGAACTTCCAAATTTAAGATGTATCTGCCTTTGCTCATATATCTGATTTTATCTGCTAAGAAATGACGTTTCCGTTTTTGAAACAAATGTTATTGTTGGTGGCATTTGTCTAGTTCTAAATCAAACCTCTCTTTATATAGCCTCTATTTTGTTGGCTCGCTTTTATAGCTTTCAAAAAAGTGTTTGGCCCTTGAGACTTTAAGCATCACTGACCAACCTTTATTTTGCTTTTTATACGCAGATCTAACATTAATTAATTATACAGGGTGATTATAAAAGATTAGTCAAACATGAAGAAGTGGCAGTACACACCAAACCAAGCAAGTGATGGTTTGCCAGGTCGGAGGTGAAACGTGATGGTTCGGTCGAAAAGAAGAAAATAACACCAGAATAATAAATTCACGTGTATTGAGCCATCTTTATTTCAAAAGTGCTGTTTAGCTGACCAAATGTAAAGGTCGCTACTTTGAATTGATGCGGTGGTCAATAGGCTAACATGGTTATCACTATGTCTATATCACCAGGACCAGAATTAACTTTAAGTTACCGCGACAAAGAGTAGCTACTGCATCTACTTAGGCAAGGTAACTTGGAAGGTACAAACCACCGTTTACAGGTATGCATTTATATACTGGCTCGTGAAGGTGTGAGGAAACATTACGCAACGCTGCAGAAGCTAACTCATAATAACAATTATAACTTTAATAAACTTAACAAGATAAAAGTAAAAGTAAGGTAAATGATAATTAAATTAACATGTCGACAACAGGAACATAAATCATAGCAAGTGCAAGAAGAGAGACGACAGATAATGCTTGAGCCTTTATAGTACTCAACTCTCCACTACGCATGAGCAAGGTAGACAGCACACGCAGGACGAAGCTGTTGCCACAGCTGAGTGGAAAGACCACTAACCTTAATGCAAGCCTCACAGCGATTATGGAGATGTTGACAAACTCTCCAGAGCACAGCAGGCTTCTTGCACGTTGACAACAATTCTAGCAAAGAGGTCCTCTACAGATACCACAAGAGTTTATAAATTAGATTCTTTAAGTAACACAACAAAAAAGAATCATAAATGAGAATTTATCACATCTGTGTTTGCTTTTTCGGTTTCGCTCGCTCCATCCCGTTTCACCTTACTCATCCTTTACCACTTGTCGTTTTCATCTGTGATGCGACAAACTATTACGAAACTTGCATGGTTTGTTACGTACTACCATCTTTTCGCGTTTGAACCATCTTTTTCACTCCATCTCATCACTTTTTCACCATCATATCACCCTGTCTAAAATAGCAAATGTGTCCCTTATTCCCATGTTTTATTGAACATTTATAATATTTCTTAAAATTTGTTTTCCTATCATTAGTTACAGTCTAATAAGTCATTTGGTCGATAAATGTGTGTTTCCTTCTTTTGCTAATTACAGTTTTTGCAGTAAATTCCGTCATGTTTTTATTAGGCTTCAGTAAAGTTGTTCCTTGGGAGATATATTTTTATTGAAATTTTGATTAGACTTAAAAGCAGAAATACCTGCTACCGCCAAGATTTCATTTTTTCAAGCGATAGTCAGGCAAATTTTGTGTTGGATTGAACGCGGTTAAGATCTAATGGTTGGGAGCCAACTTAACGGTTGAAGAAAGTGTCTCGAACTTGGTGACGGGACAGTATCGTGCTTTTAACCCTTTCGATACTAAACCACCACAGAACCAGATGCAGAGCCAAAAGTATACACATTACGCATTGACAGTCTTTGGTGTTTGGTTTTACATTTTACGCCTGAACAACACCACTTTGACACACTCTTGGAAGAAAAAGGAATTTCATAATTTCGACATAGATAATAATTATTTAAATTAAAACATAATCAATTTATATAATATAAAGATTAAATAATGATTCATTAATATTTTAATAAATACCGCCGGCGTTCGTCTCCGCGGATTGGTGTATGGATGCCGCTATAGCCGGTGTTAGGTGCAAAATTATCGATTATAACCAAATTTACTGCTTTTATCTTTGAAGAAATTACCTTGAAGATTTAACCCTAGAAATAAGTAACTTGGTTTACATTATCAACCATTTTTTTTCTTGGCTTTGTATTGTGGACGGGGCGGCTTGGCTTCCCTGGCGTACTGTATTGGATATCAAATAAAGCAAGTTTCTGTGGTCTGTCCATTTCTAGTATTTCTGTTCATTCTTATTCTATAATTTGACATATAAATTTTTTTTCGCTTCATATTTTATTTTATTGTAGTTAATAGATTTATTATTGTATTTATGAACAACGCTTCTTTAAAATATTAATTCGAATATGAAACATGTCTGGTGCAAACATTGCACTATCGTTTTCTTGAGCATGTCTCATCTCAGCTAATTCGCAGTCGAATCTCGCATTGTTTCCGCTTTTGTCTTAAAGTTCGAATTTTCGACGAGATCACAGATCCGTAATTAGCCATGTACATGAGCACAAGGTCCTTAAAAGAAGTACGGATTAAATGCTTACCGCCAAATTTGATGTTTCAAATTCCTTTCTTTATATTCTTTACTAGGTCATAAAAGTCTGGATAAAAATCGAACTCTTGAAATTGATTTTTATTCTGTAGTCAATACGACAATGCTGAATGTTATTAATACCACCAAGTGTTACATATATAAATGTCAAATTCAACATGCAACTCACTGACTGCCTCATCGCGAAATATCCATTCATGGTGCCCAAGAAACTGAAATTTGGCCAGTGTTTACGAAGAAATGCTTTTGGGAAGTTTATTCTTCTACTAGCGAAAATCACCCACGAAAGGCTTCATATTTAAATGCTTAGGCTTAACTTTATCGCCATGATAAATACTAGTTATCTTCCAGGATGAAACTCGTATTTTTATATAGTAGAGATTTTTAGGCTTTTAATATGGAAATTGAAGACATTGGACAGGGAGACACTGCCTTTATCCGGAAAATTCCTCTGATACCATCCGACTACCACATCAATTCAAGAGTACCAGTGAAAATTTGCTACAGCAATGAAGAAAGTTAGCAGTAAAGATTTGCTATGGCAATAAACAAAATTGAGGTAAAAAAGTTAAAAGTGGTTATTGGATTAAATGCTTCTCACACGGTCAGTATATTGCTAGACATTTCTTCTGACGGCTTGGTCATTGTCCTTACTGAAGGAAGAATTACTAATGTAGTTGCAGTTAAAATTACTTGCATTCTGTAAATAAAAAACTCTACTTTGCTATCTATGCATATAATAAACCAAAAATATGTTATATTCTTCTTGCCCTCGTTGCATATTGCGGGTGAAGCTGCGACGGGAATTCTAGCGATTCCACAAAGGTAAGATTATTTTGGAACTTCTCAAAACAAAGCAATAAACATTTGTAAATTTTATTGCAAAACTTATTCAAACTTCTGTTTAGATTTCATACATTAATACACTTATTAATTTAAATTTTTAATTTCCTTTTTGGTGATCTGATGAAACTAATAATTTTTTTCAGATGTACATAAAGCCTTAGATCGTTATTTTTATTGTTTTATTGCACATCTTGTATATTTTCTTGATGGTAATATAATCATTACAGGCATTATTCAACATGTTGAAAGTGATGGAACCCAAATTCCTTATAGTAGTGGATTACTTCCTTTTCAATGAAGAAGAATTCTTCCCTGTTGAAAATTTAACCATGGTTACTGAAGGTAAGTTTTTACAGTCTAAGATTCCTCTGCATAAGCGAAAAGCAAGAATCCTCAAGAAGCAACTACCAAAAAAAAAAAAAAATGCAGTCATAATAAAATAAACCCTTTCTTTACGGATGGTATAGATGCTGAGCCAGAAAATATTTTTCTTTTGAGGGTCTGCTTGCAGAACTATTGTATTGCTAAATCTTTGTTTCATTCCCTCAATATAGCTAATCCATGGGACCTCAAATCATCCTACAGGTAGATTTACGTCCCTGTCTTTTTGATCACTCCTATGTAATGGACTGATTTATTGATAATATGGAAATACCTAAATTTGTTACACCCTGCCTGTGGAAATAGACTTCTGATTTTATCATTATATGATCTGAGAAGATGAAGCAGCATTTCTCTGTTTTTGCTTAAAAATCGAAACTCTTCTAATATCCTTTTCATAAACAAGTCAATTAAAAGTCAATTTTTTTAATGACATACTTTTTTAAAAAATAATAGAAGGAGAATAGTTTTATTTTAATTATTTCATATATTTTAGTCTTTACTATCTAATTTAATATTATAACTGTAATGGAATCTTGAAATTAATTTTTTTTAATTCACATTTCCGTAAACATAGCAACAATATTCGGAAAGATATAAAGGTTTCTTTAAAAAATCCCATATTTTTCAGCATGTTTTTTGCTTATAACATGCAGAGTTTTAAACCAAATAGTATGAAACTTACCGAATGCGTGACAATATGTTAGCGAAGCATTGTATTAAAATTTAAAGTACATACTTTGTATATTAAAATAAATATGAGTATTTTTAATAAATGATATTTTACTCAGCATGTGCGACATGTAGCGTAATTTTGCTTTCATGACATAAGAGCCATATAGCGCAACTTATGTGCAAATTCCAGTTCATTACCAATAGTATTCAGAAAGATATCGGCGTTGAAACTTGGTGAATTTCGGTACACTCTAAGAGAAGCTAAAGGATGAGGGTTCTTGCACAAACTGATGTTTTTTAAACTTGAATCTTCGAAAAGTAATCGCCGAACTGTAGTTTAAATTATGTATTTAACTTATAAGTATACATGAGTATTCAGGATATTCAACTTTCATACAATTAAATATTACTGTTCGAAGATTCAAGCTTAAAAAATATCAGTTTGTGCAAGAACCCTCATCATTAAACCCCTCTTAGAGGGTACCGAAATTCGCCAAGTTGCAATGCCGATATCTTTCTGAATACTAATGGTATTGGAATGGAATTTTCATATAAGTTACCTTATATAGATGGCTCTTATGTCATGAAAGTAAAATTATGCTATATTTCGCACATGCGCAGTAAAAAATCATTTACTAAAAATATTCATATTTCCTTTAATATTCAAATATTAATACAATACTTCTGTAACATATTGTCTCGTATTTTGTAAGTTTCATACAATTTGGCTTTAAACTCTGCAAGCTATAAATTCTAAAGTGTCCACATCATATTGGTAACCCACTGTACTCTCAATAATATGGATTACGCACAATTCAGATATTAGGTTAAAAGTACTGAATTGAAATATCTTAATTATTAAAAAATATTATTGAAATTAATATTAAAAATAAAATATTATGACATTTATAAATTGCTATTAATAATACAGTTGCTATTAATAAAATTCTACTTAATAAATTAAATTACTCTACTCATTAAATTAAATCTAGTTATTAGATTAAATTTAATTAGTTCAAAATAAATAAAAAATAAAGCATTGAATTAATTAAATGATAAAAATATAGCAATCGAACTAAGAACCTAGGAACCTCACTAGCTCATTGAAGAATTGCCATTTTGAGGGAAAATTGGAATGGAATAGAATAGCAACAAAATTTAAATAATTTAAAAAGTGTTGTACGAAACAAGACATGGGAAAAGCTAAATAACCTTACTCGGTTCTCTTAATATTATATTGCTAACAAAATGAAAAGAAGAAATATATATATTTCTTCTTTATAATATATATATATTTATATAATTTTCTCTAATAATATATATAAGAGAAAATTCAAACTAACAAAGATACGAACTGAACCGAAATGGCGAAACCTTAAAAGAAACCAAACGATGACAAATAGTTCGAACAAAAGATTTTTATTAAAATAATAAATGAATAAAAATCATTTCTTTCAAAAGTGAGGAGGAAATGGAATAAATAAATTTCAATTCTTTTTAAAATTCTGACTAAAATAATTATTTGCATTATTTGAAATTATCACATTAAAAAGAAATTTTATTTATTAAATAAGCACTTAATCTATTTTTAAATAATTATTTTATATATTTGAGTTGCCATTTTTTGGCGACAAACCCCACAGCACCAGAAAATTGATCCCAACCACGCAATTTGCTTCGGTCAGCCACGACATCAAAGCATTTGTGAGGATTCTAATGTAGGATTCCTATCATTTGTCAGGATCTTCTCCATTTGAGAGGAAACAAATTGTAAAGAGGAAGTGATACAGTTCATAAAATATCATATTTGGGTTCATGTACTGTTGTGCTGTTCTGAATTCGAGAATCAAAAAATATTTTTGCTTTAATTGTGCTTAATGAAATTGGTGGTCCAATCAGGGCACCCAGTGGTCCATTATAGGGAACTGGTTTCTTGATTGAATAAATGGCACATTTTTAAAGCTGCTTTTATTCTAATTTAAAGGGTATTTCATAAAAAGTTACACATTTCTGAAGATAAATTAAACCACCAAAAATTCTAGTTCTTGTCTTTCTTTAAAATTATTTCTTCATCACTGTACATTAAAAAATGTCCAGGTGGTCCAAATTCGACGACTCTCCTCTATTAGTGTGTGTGACTGAATAAGATGTAATCATTTTTATAAAAAAATTAAATTTATTAATGTTTATTAATACTAATAGGACTATAATAAGAAGCAATGTTGTACCAATGAGTTTCGTATATATTTTTTTAAATTGAGTATTTAATTTCAGGTCTTCCAAATTTGGAAAAAATTATTGTTGTGCGTCAGACTGCGAATGCAAAAAATCATAGAAACTTTTCCAGCATTCCAAAAGGGTAAATATTTTGATCAGTTTAACTGAAGAAATTTCTTAGATTCAAAGTAGATGTTTTTCGTAAAGTTCAGTTACATTTAATGTAACACGCCAGAAACATGCCTATTGTATATTGCTTTTATAGCAGACTTAATCCAAAATCTAGAATATTAAAAGGAAAACATCAAAAATCTCATTTAAACATCTGCTGTTATCTATAATGGATGAAGTTTGTTTCAACAAATCCTCTGATATTCACTTCTGCTTAGATAGAGATGAATTCCATAACGTAGCAATTTTATGTAAAAATTTATTGCGTAACTTTCCAACAGAAAATTCACAAGTTTATTTCCAAGTCAAAAGCTAAACAAACCTTTTTGGATTCTTTGTATCTTTTGATAGAAGAAGGCCCAGTTTGCGATCAAATCATTATTGACTATCATTTTTCAAACATGGGAATCTCATACTCTTATTTTATCACTTTAGTAATTTCGATTTGAAAACGTCTCCGTAATCAGTTTAAAGAAAGGTTTCCAATTGTACAAAATCATAAGCAAAAGGATTTTTAAAAATAATTGTTTCAAATATTAGTAAAGAATGTTTTATGACTAAACACATTTTAAGCAACACAATAATCTGATAATTACCATCTCAATATGTGTTACCAAATTTACCAATTATTTCTCAGTATGAATTACCAAACATCTAGCATTATTGCATTCCTTATATTAGTTTTGCTATTATTTTCTTTCTCTATATCTCTGTTTATCACTCAGTTCACTAATGGCAGTTCAGTTTACAAAGATTAGCAATAATCATAATTCATTAAATAACATCAGATGATAACTAGAAATTCCTCAATTTTCGTTGCTAGAATTTCAGTAATCATTTTTATGCATTTAAATTTAAATTTTTCTTATTTAATTTATGATATCATCATAAAGATCAATTTGCAAACTTCATAGAATTTTGATACCTTCTCTTTTTATTCATCGTATTTCCATCAACTCAGACTTTTAGAAGATTTTCAGGCTAATATATCATTAAACAAGACCCAATGTATATTTAAATATACATTGAAATATAGCTATTAATTAAAGCATGATAACGCATGACGAAGATTAAAAAATGATTTGATTGAAACGTTGTCTAGATAAAAAATACAAAATATAGGGTAGACGGGGCTAGTTGGCCATAAGGGCACGTTTGGCCAGTCGCGATATTTTTAATACTTTTCGTTATTTAACGCTGCCATTCCAGACAAGTGCGAATTATCCCACCTTCCTTCTTCTACATCAGTGAAATTGAAGAAGTAGCGTTCATTAAAGAACCAGCCAGAATTTTCTAATTTTTGCTAAGCTTAGTAAATTTCTTCACTTATGAATAATCGTTTTTTCTGTTTGTTTATAAATTATAATTTCCATTTTTACAAATAATATTCAGAAAGATAATTCTTCATTGTTACTTAGGGCCTGTTTGCTTGTCGAATTGCTTTCAGAATAAATCCCTACACTCATGAGAAACAAAAATGTCTATATGGGGATAGTTGGCCCATTTTGTATGGGCACGTTGACCCGCGCTGGTACACAGGATTTATCAGGATGTGTGTTATAGAAATATCCCTGAATATGTGGAATGGAATTGTACCAGATTTATTATGCAAGATACTTGTTATGAAAAACCATGCGAACTCAATTTTTATTATAATTACACAACGCTATTTGACGATGACCATAAAAACTGTATCTCAGTTTCTAATGAATAGAAATACATATATTTTTATATAATAATAACACAACTACGTTACTTAAATTAAATAAGTATAATAATATAGAAGAATATTTTGTGATAGTCACTTCATGTTAGTATTTTTTTAACTTACCCCGCAATCGGGGCAAGTTGGGTCAAGCGACTTGTGGTCAGCTTAAGGTTTTAAATTAAAACTGATAGTTAATATATTCAAATTTTTCTATGGCGAATTATTTCTGAAGGTTCACTAAGTGTGAGTTTAAAATTGAATTCCCTTTTTTAAAAAATTCTTAGAAGAAAAAACGGCCCATCTAGCTCCGGTCTACCCTATTTAGCTGAATGAAAATAAACAGAAAAACTAAAATATAAAGATTGGTTTCAAAACTTAAAAGGTTCAAAACAGACTGCATCATTGGTATTGCTTACAAGGAATGAAAACAGTTTTTTAAAGTATACTTTTATCAGCGCAGTAGCTCCATTCGAATGGAATCAACATTTTATTCAATTAATCGATTAACTGGTCAGTTCTGAAAATACTAGAAAAGTGTATTGTTATCGAGAATATTCAAATTCAAAATTTTCAAATCTAGCTCTTCAGAAAATGAGATGAAAATCGATTACATGGTCCCATCTTTATATACATAAAACGAGTTAAGTAAAAGTGTGTTAAAATATAAGTAAATTTTGTGAAGTGCTGTGGTTTGTTTCTCGAAGCACTTGGAGACTCGTATAAAAATAGGTGACGTCACTGTTTTGGGCCTAATATTTTTGGTGCCTTGTCTAACTGCGTGTTTTTAAAGAAAGTATACTGCAAATTATTGATTTGATTATTCTCATTGAGTTGTATCAGGTTTGAGAAG
>BGPR01015396.1:0-36771 GCA_013235015.1 Araneus ventricosus
GGGTGATTCTTGAGTGATTCCCACTCATACTATGAGAACTACAGATGTCCAGGATTGGTTCCGCTTCCTAGCTATAAAGTATTCACGTATTTTACCGAAAACTGATTTTAGTGGCCATGAGTCTCTAGCATTTTCTCGAAGTGATGGTTAGGGAAGTAAATTAAGGCTCACAGCCAATCTTTAACTTCTACCTGACTTAACGCTCTGTACTTAAAGGACAGAACTTTGAAGGTCCAACCACTCTTAGTGATGAGTATTTCTCCTCTCCTAAGTCCTAAAATCCAGTAGTGGTCAATGACAACGCACGATTGTCATATTTTAGACATGAGGCTAACGCAATCACTTAAAGAATGACGCAATAGCAAAAGTGATGATGCAATCATGCGTTTTTACTATAATTCAATCATAAACCATTTCTTTTCAGCAGTAATATTCGCTCAATTTAAATTTTTAATGCTAAATTCATAAAAAAAAATGTAAGTGGAACATTTACTTGGACGCTACTATAGATTTGACTTACCTTTTTCGACTATTGACATGGTTAATTTATCGAAAAGTAACATTAGAGTGGCAGTGAATTTCAAGGGTATACCTGAAACTTCTCTCTTTACTCTATTTAAAGATGTATCAAAGGAAATCGAAGCTGGTGGAAGGGATAGATAGAAGTTGCTGCTTAGTGAATAGGAGTTGAAGTAACCTTTACAAAGCTGCCTTGTCTGGGAGAATTCAAAGAAAGGTAGAAAGATCTGATAAAAATCAAGATTTGTTTTCTCCTATATGACGTATACAAAGACAAACTACAGGGTGTACGAGAAACATGTTTATTATTCTAAAAATTTATAACAAAAATGTGTAAAAGTACAATGAAATGCAGTTTGCGGCAAAGGAGTGAAGAAATCTAATAGTGTTTTTTTCTAGTATCAATAGTCTGAGATAGATGGTTCTAATTGCTTGGCAGTTGTAATAAGAGAAAAGAATGGTGCCTGATCAGAATAAAGCGCGAATTGTGGTTAGCGGAAGCAAAATCACCAAAATCTTGCAAAGAAAGTTCCATCTGATATACCGTAGAAGTCCACCAAGTGTGCTTTCAATTCACACATGGATTCAGAATTTTAAAGACACAGGAAATGTTAAAAACAACTTCGCGGGAAATCGAGTAGAGACTGGACACGTAGAGGTAGACTGAATGTAATGTAAAAAAACTGTTCGATTTCTTCATTCTTTTGCCGCAAACCGCATTTCATTTCACCTTTTCGTATTTTTGTTATTAATGTTTAGAATAAGGAAGATCTTTCCCGATTACCCTGTATTGTAATCGTCAAAAACTTTGACATCGAGATTAAGATAAGTCCATGATTTAGACCTCCCTGTGTTCGAAAAAAATGAATTAGTTTGTCTCTCTGTGAATAAGATCTTCTAAACGAAACGAACTGGGCGATAAAAAATTTCAGTACTGTATACCCGCCACGAGAAAAACCCTAGACACCATAGAAACGGGATATTCCACTGCATTTTGGGGGTGAAGGAAAGGGCATTATTTCATTTGGCGGAGATAGAACCGACTGAAGTCTCGTTTCGCTTTGTACTAAGGTCAAAAACGAATTCTCGCCTTACAAAGTGCGCTAGTTCGCCAAATGTTGCGGTTGATTTCATACCCGTTTACCTCCTTTCTTCGACTCATCTACTTGCGGCAACCCTGCCCAGGGTTTTCTCCTGGCGGTAGGACAGTATATATACACAGAAATTGCAGTTTTTTATCACATTTTGCTCGAAATATGACAGCGGAAATTTTGCATTCAGTGCCATGATACCCGAAATACACAACGATCTAGATGGGTAAAATTTTCCATGTGGTTTCATTTGTAGAATTGTAGAACTATATGCAAATTTCAATCAGCTCCGTCTACTAGTTTTTGCCTATCATTCTGTCTGTTCCTGTGAAAGTGAAAGCCAGAACTCAAAAATACAGCATGGTAGATAAATGAAATCTGGCACGTGGTTGTTACACAGCAGTTGTAGACTTATACCAAATTTTGGACCCATTCAGCAGAAGGAAAGAGGTTCAAAATACATACTCTATTGTATTCTTTATGCGATGAAGCCCAAAGTGTATAGTTAATTCTTTCTCTTATATGAAGCTGAACACAAAACGCGTCAAATTGTGGAAGAATGCCTGAAAGTGGAAGGGTGAACACTCTTCCTAGTTGGATATTAGGTTAGATTGAAAGTGTATCAAGTAATACAACAGTTACCATTAATATAATTTAACAAAGGATATTAAAAATTTAAAATTAATTGAACTTTTGTATTAGACAGAATGGCGCATATGCAGCAACTTCCAATAGAATACAAATACAGATAATAGAATACAAAGAAAGAAAAAATACAGAAGAAGTAAACAATTGCAATAACAACCTTATACGATACACCTTTTTGCGCGCCCAACGCGGCAGCATCCAATGATTGCATCAACCATATTGTCTTACAATTAATCAGCAAATTACTATAGAGTTAAACAACAAAAAAATCGTGCTCTAATAATTAAAATAATTACAACACATAAAAGAAAACAATTAGAACATATAAGAAAAACAATTAAAATGGAAGAAATGGAAGAGAACTCGAATGGCGAACTTTTTCGAAGACCACTCGCCATCAAAGTTCTAATATGGATAAATTTTCTGTCAAGGGTATGACTGCATAGTCAAAAAATTATACTCCCTGTGGCCTGAATTTATCCATCAACTGAAATAAAGGAAATAATATCTTTAGAAAAAGAAAAACTTAATAAAGTCCTATAAAACAAATCCAATAGAGAGACTAGAGAACGTAAATATTTACCCTCTGCCGATATAGAAGCAAGAATGACGCATCGAGAAAACGTCATTCATCATTAGAGTTCTCTTCCATTTTAATTGTTTTTCTTTTATATTCTAATTGTTTTCTTTTATGTGCTGTATTTATTTTAATTATTAGAGCACGATTTTTTTGTTATTTAACTCTATAGTAAATTGTTGGTTAATTGTAAGACAATATAGTTGATGCAATCACTGGATGTTGCTGCGTTGGGCACGCAAACAGGTGTATTGTTATCGCTATTGTTTACTTCTTCTATATTTTTTTTGTAGTCTATTTTCAAGTAATACAAGTAATATATGACCACCTACTATGAAATAAAATGTGAATTCCCCAAAATCACCATTATTTAATTTGCGCTTATCTGGCCTGAACTGCATTATGTTGTGTTGGTGTCTGATTGGTACCGTTTAATATTAAATCTTGCAAATGAGATATCTCCCGTTTATTTGACAGTATCAGCAGACATATGCATTACAGTAAAAGAACGAAACTTGTGCAACCATCTACATGGAAAAAACGAAGCATAAAAAAATCAGAAAGAAAAGCATAAACTAACTGCAATGAAAACATGTATTAATGCGTTATGATTCAATGTCAAATAAGTAGGTGTGTCATGGTTTTTGTGGAAATTCTTCATGCGCAATTAAATTTGTTTTAAAATAATTATATGATTCAAACAGAGAATTTCAATAAGGCGACTGAAAAATGTGTATATGGTAATGATGATACTGGTCATTGTTTCCTTCTCTTACCAATTCATTAAGAAAAGTCCAAACATGTTTTTAAATAGAAATACGTGGGGAAAATAGGGAAAAGTCTATTTCTATCTCATACTTTCTTAGCAACTTTGAGAGCAAATTAAAAGATAAAAATACCATCCTGCATTATAGATTTTTTCTTAATGGAAACATTTTTGTTCAGGTGCAGGAACATTTTTTGTCTCAAGATAAAATTTCTTTGGGTGAAAAAATTTAAATTCAGTTCTCGAATTCATGATTTCAATCCTTCTTAGAGTTCATCACCATAGGACGAACTTGCAGCAAGCTTGCATTGCAAATTATAGCAAAAACAGAGCACGAGCACAACCCAGAATAGAAATCGCGACCTACCGGTTCGGAAGCTGACGCGGTAACCACTGGGCCAGTTAAACACTGAGAGGAGAGGATAGATTTCGCTAATGCATCGTTCCATTCGATTCGTATACGATTTATTTTAAACTATTCTCTTGATTTCATTAATTTTTTGAGTTGAAAATATGATTTGAAGTCAAAGAGAGAGCGATTTTCGCTAACAACTACGTTTTGCTAGTAGAATAAATTATGAAATTAGAGTTCAAAAGTAATTACTTTAAAATGGGACAAAATGTCTAAGTTATTATTTTTCAACAAACATTGACTGTTTTTTAGATTTAATTTTGTTTATAAACGTTAAAATTTCAACATTAAGAAAAAGGCGATATAGTTTTCTTTAAAGTGAGAGTGATATATATAGTAAAAGGATGGAAAATGCTTCAAAATTTTTTTTTATAAAAAAGTTAGTTTTTTACAAATTATCATTGATTTATCGAATTAATGGAAAGAAGGACGGTCTAGGAGATGCTATTAAAAATCGGATGTTTTTTTTAAAACAGAGACAAAGATAATTATCTCTTTGTGCTGTCTTTGCATGAAGCTTGTATTGCAAATTTGCTGCAAGTTTGATTTGCAAGGGAGGTGGCGCTATATGTCACATCGAACTTGCAGCAAATGCGTTGCAAGCGAGGGTGGCGCTAGTTGTCACAGCGAACTTGCTACAAGTTCGTTTCAAGTTTGAAGCGTCAAATTTTGCCGTGACAAGGGAACATCAAGTCAAAATCAAACTTGCTGCAAACTTACGTGCTATCTGGGAACGGCCTCGCCAATGGATTCCATCTTGTAAAGTTTAAGGCAAGTGGATTATATTCTTGGAACATCTCTCTCTTTTCCTTCAATTTTCCCCCTTTTCTTCGTAACTGGTTGTACAAAAATTCACCGTAATAGGCTCCTGAATAAAGCATTTACAGAACAAATCATTCAAAAATAGTCTCCTGAATCTTGTCTGTAGTCCATTCTTTTCGCGTGACTTCTTCTTAAAAAGTTATTTTGTAGGACAAAATTCACCAAAATTCCGAATAATTACATATTATGAGATGTATTTCTTCTTTCATAGAGCAAATCATTTAACAAATGTATCCCATTTGGGGATAATTCTTTTTTAAATGATTTTCCTTAAAATTATTAGATATAATTATCCGCCGAGCCACCAGATGGAGCTACGTTCCCTCTCACTCGGGAGAGTTTTTACAAGTATGAAGCTATGCGAGTCTAGCGTTCGGATCGGGAAAGTGGTTATGTGTTGTACTTCAAAAAATTATAAATTATTAAAAACTCAAATAGCAAAACATTTTGTACTATATTGCTTCGATAAATTCATGATATTGTACAGCATTCAGAATATAGTACAACATAATAAAAATATCGAACAATATCTTTGTGCTCTAAGGAATAGTTTAGTTTATGTAAATTTAATTATCCTAGTGCATGGAACCCTATACCTATGCCAACCTAACAATCAGCACTCGTTATTTTCTTATGTTTGCTTACCAACTTGGATGTCCTTTCCCAAGGATTTCGTGCATTATAAAATGTTGTTTTGTGAAACAAAAATTCGCCGAACAAATCCGAATAATTATACACAATGAATTGTATTTCATCTTGTATAATCTTCTGGAAAAAAAAATCAGAATAAATCATTCCAAAATTGAATAGCCTATCTGTGGTTAATTCTTTCCAAGTGACTTCTCTGAAAATGTTTGTTTTGTAAAATAAAAATTCACCCAAAAATCCGAATAATTACGCTAAATGAGTCGCATTTATTAACAACTTTCTCATCTTTATGTAAGCATGAACGATGCGTCACTTTTCTAAATATCTGTCTTAAAAAGGAATGCATTATTTATCGCATGCTGTCATGTTTTAAATGATATTGTCATGCAGTAACGGAAAACTAAAAGGTCTGAGAATTCGATCGGTTTCTTTTTGTTATTTGGAGGAAAATGGCGGTTAATATATTTCTAGGAATACTCTACAAAAAAGTCACGGATATAATTAAAATAGTAACCTCCACAAATAAAGTGAATTGTGTTTCTAATAGTTTTATTGATCTATTTGGTTTTAAAATAATATAGGAGGGGAATAAAATGTTTATAATAATAAGTTTACATTAACATCTTAATAGCTTTCACGATCACGTTATTTTCTCTATTTTTTTCGCAGACTTGAAAACTAATTTACGGTACAGCACGCAATATCAAAACATGAAGAAAACCTGATTTTCATACTTTCTTTAAACAATATGCAGTTCCACTCTATAAGAGGCTAAAAGTGTTTTTTTAATGACTGTATGGTAGCTCTAGAATATTATAGAAATGACAAAGCGAAACTTCAGGCAAACAATTCCAGAAGGTGAGCCCAAAATATGACCTATTTTTATGTGTAGCATTATTATATTTTTATGTATAGTAACATGTATTGTATATATTTTTATGTTTGTAAATTATGAAATGAAAAATATTTGTTAGTTTGAGAATTTAAAGCAAAGGCCCTTTAAAAATTAATAAACCGGTCAAAATGAATAATTTATTTGCTTAATAGATGCCGAAAATCTGCTCAAATTCCTCATAAATGGCAATCCTCGGTAAGAAAATCAGAATCTCTTTTATCAGGCAATAACAGAGCCTTGCCAATGCCGAATAAGGTAAATTTTTCAGATAATCGAATGCATGTTTTTAGAACTTAACCACTTCATGTTTTGTGATACCATCTGTAGAAATTGCAACCTGCGAAGTCATTTCGATCTATTGGTCACAATTAAATAAAAATCAGAAATCGTACAGATTACTTAAAATTAAAACACATGTACGTAATTTTATATTCAAAAAAAAATTAAACATTATTATAAGATTAACCCTTTAACCGGTTTGTCAGTACGGCTGCGGGCTTTGATATTTTCTCCTTTTCTTTTCCGGTTTGCCCTAAATTTTTAATTCGCGTAACAACACGATACAAAATTTTCAACAGATGGCATAGCTTGTCCATGTCACTCAAATTCTTTCTATCCTGGTCTTGAGTTGAAGGGGTATTTTTTTAATCGCCGAATAACAGAAGCCTGAATTAATGCAGCAAAAAATATGCCTTTTTTTGGGGAACGCTTGTGGTAAAAAAATTGACCTGTTAAGAGGGTAAAGAAAGTTAAAGATTTCTTAGGGCGATGATATTTAGCTTCGAATGTCTGTCTGCCTGTCTACAAGTTTCTCGCCTGAGTTTTAAAAAGTTCACTATGTATGAAATGAAGCTTCAGGGGCGACGCCAGTGGGGGTGCACGGGGACAATTGCCCCCTTTGGGGACCCGCTCCCCCCCCCCCCGTTGGCAAGAAATTAAGACTTTCGTCGGCAAAAATCTTTGCGATTTCGGGAGATATTGAGAGCAGGGTACCAAGGAATCTAATAATTTTAATCCCATCTTAAAGTTATTATATAACTATAGTATAGTATAGTATAGTATAGTATAGTATAGTATAGTATAAACATGAGCATAGTATAATTATGAGTATAGTATAGTATATAGATAAGCGATTTGTGTCCGAAGTTGAGAACTGATTAACGATTAAGTCAACAGAATGACCGACATCCTTTAAAATGTCGTCCATTTGCCCTGTAGTTCTCATTACATGTAACAGAATTACAGACAAGGCGACAAGTGAATCAAATGTCGCACGTATTGCCGACTGTTTTTGGTCGGTCCGCTAAGAGATAAACCAGACGGGTGAAAATTTGTATCCTTTGTTTTTTCAATCGACTGTTTCGATCACTTTTCGGCGGAATTATTAGGTAAAACCGAAGTATCTGTATTGCGCAAGAATGTGGCAATACATAGTAGTCATTCCTCTCAACGATCACTTTTTTTGGAGCTGAATTTTTCGGCCCATAGACATAATGTTAAAATAACCTCTATTAATGGCCACTTAAACCCTTCTGAGTTGTCGGGTTGGTCGCGCGTTCAACTTTAATAAAATACATTCCTTTCGTCTCTCCGACCGTGAACATTTTATTAAGAGAAAATGGAGGAAAGAAAGAACAAGAAGTTTATACACTCAATAGCAACACCGGAAATCAGATAGAAATTAATCATTCCTGTCCCAAGGTGAAGAGAAAAGTGAATTTCGGACTTTACCGGCTTTGGGCATTAAAAAGTTCATTTGTGCCTTTCAGGTGCCGATTCGAACTCTGGCAACAAATCTGCAGCGAATGAAATTTCCAGCTCAGCTCAACGACTTTCGGAAAAATTGACGATATCATTGCCTTTCCTCAACAAATACCAATGAAACAATTAGGGATATATTTTTCAATTAAAAAAATTGAAAAATTGACCTCCGAAAGAGCTGAAAGACCCAAGCAGAATTAAATTTTATCCTTTTCTTAAAAAAGAAAAGAGAGAGAAATTTTCGGATAAAGTACTTTTTTTCTTTGGATAATTTTTAAAGTGAGCTTTATCAGAAATGACGAATTAGGACTTATTTAAATAAGTATTTTGTACTCCCACTCCCAAGCATAATACCCTTTTAGAGAGGCCAATTTTCCTCGGAACGGTGGGTGACCATTATAGAGAGGTTTCGGTGTATTATATACTAGCCGCCCTCTTCGACTGGCTTATTCGTCGGGAATATAAATTCAACTGAATCTCATATGCGTAATTTGAAATTCATTTTTTTCTTTAAAAAGTAATTTTAAACTTAATTGTGATAGACACTTAACCCGTGTTCTTTTAGTAGCTTTGCATCTGTTCTGTTCGTTGTCTACATGAACGTCTCTAATGGAGTCAAGTAACTGCATGTGTCATCTAACATCTAATTTCACTTCGTTTGCACCTTTCTTATTGCATTTGGTTTCAGTATGAAAATGGCTCGATACATTTTAAGTCTTGCAGCATGCTATCTGGATTAAAACATGCTAATAAAAAGAATTAAAACACAGCAACCATAATCATTGAGCTTAATTAATATGTTTCTAAATATAGATAGCTATTATCTTAGAGAACTTCGTTAACAGATTTAAAAGAAAAATTGATGAAACAAAAAGAAAGTAAAATCCATTAGGACATTACCTTAGCTTTCAACAATGGAAGTGAAACACGCAATTAAATATTATTTGTGCAAACACTGGAAACGGTTTGAATCAGATTGCAACAATGAAAAGTATCGTTGTAAATTATGACTAAAAATATTTTTCCAAATTTATTAAAATTAGAGAAAAAAACAATACGGTAACTTAATTGATATCATTAAAAAAAGTTTGTTAATTTATGGTGGTTCGAACTGCTCAACAATTCTATCTTAAACTTGCACGATAAACGTGGAGCATTCTGATTGCTTAGCTGTGTTTGCAAAGTGACATGAGTTGAGGCTGTGAACTCAGTCAAATCCCCCTCCCCCCAGAGAATGTATAATGAAGTAGTGTTTTTGCGATTTTTCTCGAAAATGGAGATGGTGAGCATATCTAAATGTCATAAGTTTAGTATGAAATAAAAATTATTGACATCGATTCAGTGGATGGTGCTGGGGGACTGGTCCATTGGTTTTGCCAATTATTTTAAACTATCTGCCTTCGGCGACCATCTTGTTCGTCGGGAATATGATTTCAATTGAATATTGCATCATTTTATATTCATGGTTCTCCTAACAACGTAATTTTAAACTTTTGTGATAGATATTTAATCTATGTTCTTTTAGTGGCTTGCTCCTTTTCTGATTATTGTCTACATGAACATCCCTATTGGAGTTAAATAACTGACCATGTCATGTAACATGTAATTGCACGTTGACGGCACTATCTTCACTTTCTTATTCCTCTTGCAAAATCTGCATTTGATTTCAACATTAAACTGACGCAGCACATATTATGGCTATCAGCTTGTTAGCTGAAAAAGATGTTAGCTGAACACACAATTAAATATTTGTTTAAACAACGGAACCGGTTTGAATTGAGTTGCAACAATGAAAAGGATTGTTGTAAATTATGCCAAATAATGGTGGCATAAAAATAATTTTTGTGCTGTAATATTTTCGGAAGGTATTAAGGAAAAACGCAGAAATTTCGCTTAATTTTTAATTAATTAAAATTTTAAAAAAGGGTTCCAAGGTGCACATTACCACCCTCCAAGTAGGTTTGTGCCAAATATCGTAGCCCTAGGCTCAGCAGTCTGCCCTATAGAACACCAACACACACATATTCTTCTTTATTATTAATAGAGATATGTAGATATGCATTTATAGGTTTAAAATTTGTGAATAATTATTTTCACTTGTATCAGCTATTATTTTATTTTGTTATAAGATTTAGATAATAATCTTCAAACCTTTGCCAATATCAGTGCGGTACACTTCATTTCCTAAGAGATATGTTCATAATTCTTCATTTTCTATTATTGCTTGTCGTTCAGTCATACGATTCTCACTGCACCGACATTATACAAATAGCTAATTATTCCAAATAACTAATTATTATAGCTGAATTTGCTAATTAATACTTAATTACCTTTAATTAAATATAATATTAATTATGTGTTATTTTGAAGTTACATAAATTAGAGAAATTTTGCTTGCCCCCCGTCGGGAAATTTCTGGCGCCGCTTCTGTGAAGCTTCATAGCATCATGTGCCGACATAGATGAACATTGCTCGATAGATTTTATGACAGCCTGCAATCTTTCGTATTCTTCCTTTCATGCCACTTCCATAATCTGTGTGTCGTCTCCATTTTCATCCTCTCCCTCCTCATCAACATTCTTTCGCCTTTACCATTATATGTTCGATTATTGCCTCATCTTCAAGAGAAATAGTACCCGAAATAGGATTGTCTACATCCACTTAAGCCTGTACCTCCTCTTCACTAACCCATTACATATTATTTTCATCGCATAGGCCTAAATTTCGGATTTAAATTTACCTTCAAAAGTACAGTTATTTTTATATTGCTGGATACGAGAGATTTTATTGCGACTCATTTTTAAAGAGACAGTTATACCTGAGAGATTAAAAGTCGCTTTTAACTCGTGACTCGTTGCTGAAAACTTCAACTCAGACAATGATTCGCACGTAGACAATTTTTCTACTCGGAAACGGCATGAGATAAACTAGTGATGTTTCAAGAAAGTTTGTCAGGCTGGTAGTCAACTTTCACTTGCAGTAATGTCTCGAAGCATTAACATATTTGGTTTAGGTAATAAATTTCCATAAGTATTAATGGAAATTACTTTTAAATGCGAAATAATAGGAATAGTGATTTCATTTTATAAGAAAAAAATAATGGGATGTTTTTTCTAAAATTTATCTTTTTCTATAGGCATCTGTTTTTTAACTGTAATATTATTTATTGCATAAAAAATATTTTAGCGATGTTTCACTTTCACGTTATTTCATTTATTTATTTATTTGTTCTTAGTGTAGGCAACTGACGTTTTTGTAGCATATAAACTAAGCTGTTATAAGATTCCAACTAAATTTTGAAATACGTCAGATATACAAACAATGATAACTGACTTTTTTGTAGCATATAAACGCTCTTTTAAGACTCCAACTAAATTTTAAAATCAGTGGCGAATCCAGGCCCACCCAGAAGACAGAATTCTTGATTTTATTTAAAATCATTACAATTCTTTGGTTTTAAATTCCCTTTCTTTAAAAACGTGGCAGCATTGCTTTTTAGCTTAATAGGTTCGAGAATTTTCCTACTTTTCATTCCACTTGTACTTGTAGCGTTGACGCGGTCGAAGACATTTGTTAGCTAGTTATTTCATTGTATTTATTATTAAATTATAGAAAGTATTGTATTGTTCTTTATCATTCTTTTTATGAGGCTAGTAAACTCTGTAAAGTTAAAGTGTTTTGGTTTACATAAGCCATGAGGTTTGACATTCGTCACGACGATACAAAATTTTTATGACCTCAGCCCCCCTACCCCCGACCCAAATCTTGGATTCGCCACTGTTTAAAATACATCTGATATACAAACAATGTAAAACTGAACTATTATATTTACTGCTACCGAGAATACTAATTGTATTTAATTTCAAATATGCGTAATTGTATACTCATAGTTCCCTTAAAAAAAGTCATTTTAAGCTTCGAATTGTGCCAGGTATTTAAACAGTGGCTTTTTAGTAGCCTCGCATCTGTTCAGCTCACTGTCTATATAAGCACCCCTAATCGAGTCAAATGACTGTTCGCGTCATCTAACTGCATGTTGCCGGTGCCAATCTCATTTCCTTATTCTCCCAACAAAATATGCATTTGATTCTAACATTAAAATGACGAGACGTATTTTACTTCCAGCGGCATGTTACCTGAAATAAAATATGAAGATAAAGAGAATTAAAGAGTACCAAAGTATTTCTGAGCTTACCATATATTCTTGCTCATATATTTAATATCTTAGAGGACTTTGCATACAGATTATAGAGAACAATTGATGCAAAGAAAAATAAAATCAAATTCATTATAATATTACAAACGAATTTGAAAAAAATAAGCAGAATCTTCAGTCTTTACCTTTTAACAAGTGGCGAGAAGCACTGAAATTAAATATTTTTATAAACAGTGAAAAATAATTGGATTCCACTGCAACAATGACAAGTATTGTTGCAAATTAGATGTAAAATATTTTTTTAAAAATTGCTAAAGTAGGGGGGATTGGATGACAACTACATTGATATCATTGAAAAGATAATGATTGAATTTTACGGATCTGTAAAAATTATTTTTGTGCAATAATTGTTTTGAAAGTCATCGACAAAAATAAGAAAAAATTGTTGCTTTGTGTTTAATTAATTAAAATCACTCCGATGTGCATATTCGTACCTTGCAAAGTATATTTATGCCAAATTTGGGAACTCTAGGCCCAACACTTTGTTCTGTAGAACGCAACACACACACAGACACAGATATACACACATTCACTTTTATTATTAGAGAGATACTTTTATTTAGAACTAGCCATCTGCGGCGACCATTTGATCTGTCAATCTATTAACAGTGTTAATTAAGTTATATAATTAAACTTAATGATTTGCAGATTATCTAAATTTAGGATCCAGAATGTATAAATTGCTTCAAAATAATCAAGACAAGGATAGGAAAATATAAAAAAACAGTGCTCGGAAAAGTGTCTGTAATTTAACTCAATTTTGATCCATAGAAAAATCAGAATATACTGAATGTTTTACACCTACTAAAGTTAATGACTACTGTGATTGTATCAAACTGTTAAAAAGTGTTAGAATGGACTCGCTAAAAAATATGAGATTTAATAAAGATTATTTTGTGTTTTGGTCATGCATAATTCTATTTTAAACTACAATATTTACTCATATTTACGCTTATTATAACACATAAACGCATAATATAATCTCTAGAGAAAGTCTTTTATATCAATATATTTAACTTTTTACATCAGCTTTCAAGAGAGAAAAAACAAGCGCGTTGAAGATTTGATGGCATAATGCTCATAAAATTAGTACTGGTTAAATGTATATCACTGTTTCAAAGTTTAAACATACCTAGTTCAGAGAATCATAAAAATCAAGCTTGCGTATGCAAATATGTTAGAGATTTAGTTGAAATCCAGAACAACAATATGCAACAATGGCAAATAGCCAGTCCATCAAAGCCGGTAGTAAAGAAATTAGGAAAGAAAATAAAAATCTTCCTGGTCGGGTCGGTATAATTAGGCAAACAATATCACCTGAACTAAGAAAAAATTCAAAAATAAAAAGAAAGAAACCTTGCAGGAATATTTGGGTGATATTGTCTGTAACTTATTAACTGTTAAAGGCAGAATTGCATGTAATGTTAATTATGAACAAATATGGTTACTACTGTAAGAGGTAGCAGTTTTATTACATTCTCATATTATCGTACGTTTGAATTCTACAGAGTGTTTCAGAATTCATGAGGCAAACTTTAAGATTGATAGAGCACACTACAACAAACATTTTTTTACAGGTCTCTATCAGCGCAGGTCAGTTTAAGGGTTAGCAGAGCACATTAAAAGAAACATTTTTTTGTACAAGAATGTATCAGTGCAAGTCACGCGTTGAGGAACAAACGCAAACATTAAAGCTGGACATTCACGAGCGCTCCTCGCCAAAAACCGGTCGTCAGTGTGAAAATCCAATTAGAATTGACGTAGTGTGATCGAAAGTTTGGAATTCCAGATTCTTTTGAAATCCATTTGGACTGTAGGGCCATAAATGCTGAATAAATGATGCCTTTGTGTGGAGAGGGAGAATTCTCTTGCTCTAGGAGAAATCGGAGCAGGCGGGGAGAAGAAGCAGGTGCAGTAGGGGATCGGAGTGACCCGTTGAGGAAGGTTTTGCGGCTTGAACAGAGCGACTCGTGAATGACCTACCTAAGGAAGGACTGAAAAAAAGAATGGCTTGGAGAGCCATCACGCAATTTGCGTGGACCGGAGCACTCGTGAATGTCCAGCTTAATGGAAACATAACTTGTTTAAGTTTCCGTTAAAGTATCTTTCAAAAAAATTGCTCATTAACTTTATTTTTTACTATAAATAAAAGCTCGAAATCGCGCCCAGGAACCGTAATACATACTTGCAATACATTTTTGGATAGACCCCTCTGAGAATATATTGGCACGAATATGCGCCAATATATTCTCAGTATAGTTCGCGAGAAATATGTGACATCTTTGAAAATGCGCACCGGCCACTTCATCGACGCTATCAAGGATATGTTGCTCTTTAATGAAACAGTAATGAATGTGTTTACTTACAACTTAACGCTGCTGTAAATAAACACATTGTGATGATTCTGTTCTTTGAAATGAAGACACCAGATTTTAAAAAAATATATCTATTTGGACATAGACAAACATAAGACAGATAACACACATAAAAGATACAGTGCGGTACGTTGCACTCAGAAGCCAGAGCTATTTCAAAAATAACGACCACAAATAGGCCTAAATATCTCACCTCGCTTCTCGAGGTCGACGCCGAAACCGGCTTGTTTACAAAAAGCAACCCTGCGTTATGAAGGAGTTGCGCCAAGTGTTCACTCAACCATCGCCAACGGTAGCCAAACATTACACACATTATGTTTTATTTCATCTTTATTTCTTGTGACTGTGCCTCAGTGCGGTACAAGAAATATAAATGAAATAAAACAAATATACCTTAAAAAGCGCATACTTCATTGCGCTCATACATTCCTTGGCAAAAAAATGTTTGTAGTAGTGTACTCTACCATCCCTAAAGTTTGCCTCACGAATTCTGAAATACCCTGTATTCATCTCAATGTCAGTTAATTTTTTTTTTATTCCAGATGAACCGCTTCGGGATTGAGGAACATGATCTGAAATTGCATCACAGGTATCCGAATTTAACGAACTGTAATACTCAACAGAAGATCCAAAAAGATGCAAGCGAACCTCAATGGAGCTGCGGGGATCCTAAAAAGGCGAAAAGGGCCGTTCACAGATTCGTAGAGAAGACGAGTTTGCATGGTGTGCAATATGTGTGCTCCAGAAGGAAGACAACATGGATCCTCAAATTACTGTTTAGGTAAATTAATTCCGAATTATTAAATAGAATACACGTCACATATTCAATAATTGTACAGTTTTTTCGAAACTATTTCATTCTTTTGCATAAAACTTCTGAACTCCAAAGTTTAAGCAATCAGCACAAAAATACTTATCCACTTCAACTTGATTCTTTTCCCTTTCTAGTTTATAAAGTAAATAAATAGAAAATATCGTAATATTCAAAATATTTGACATAAAAGATTTCGTGGAACTCCATGTTTCGGACCACCACCATAACATCATATCTTTATACATTTGAATACGATACCTCAAAAACAAAAAGAAATGCATAGATGAAATTTGGTATAAAGTATTTAACCAAATTTATAGATCTGTATCAAATTTTATAAAAATCTGATAGCGGTATGATTTTCTGTCTGCCCGTGTGTAATTGAGCATGTTAAGTAAAATTAGAAGATCACATACCGAATTTCTAGGTAGTTAAATTTAGGACTTATCGTATTCAGAAGTAAGCGAATATGCAGACAGACAGTCAACGCGTTGACGGATTAGGTCCAAAATTTGATACGGACTTACATTCTTTCTGATAAAACTGTGTGTCAAATTTCATCCATCCAGATATTTAAGTTTTGGATTTATCGTGTTCACATGAACGCAGACAGACTTCCCGTGGACGGATTTTTTCCAAAATTTGATAGAAGCCTACAAATTATGTCTAAAGATTGCATACCAAATTTCATCCCCGTAGCTCTAATAGTGTTTGAGTTATCATGCTCACAGACAGACAGACAAAATTCTAAAATTGTGTTTTTCGAACTCAGGGAACTAAAACGTGGAGATTCGTCAAAATCTGGAGTTCGAATTTTTTGACGATTACAATACTTTATCTTTGTATACTTCGTATACGAGAAAGTAAAAACCGCAACGAGTTAGTCAAATGAATTTGATGTGTGATCCTTACACCAAAGTTGTAGATCTGTATCAAATTTTCGACCAAGTTTGTCGAAGGATACTTTGTCTTGTTTTTTTTATTTGTTTTATCTAGGGATTGCAATCCGGCACCAATTTCAATCCGGTCGGATCCGGCCGGATTGTACACATCAAAACTATTTTGCCTTTTCATTCCAAAATCAACTGTATAAAAGATGATAAAGTGAGTGTATTACAAAGCTTATAAAAAAATGTTTAGAAATCAACTTTATTTACACTGTTATAATTAATCAACATTTACGTATGAATCAACAATAAAAACTTAGTACAGTGTAACTAGTTAAATTGTAATTGTTATATTAGTTTAGTAATAATTAGATAATAACGGGCGGTTAAGTTCAGTCTCACTTAAAAGATTTCACAAATGATTTGTAATGTAACTTATATTAAATATAACTAAATCAAGCTTATCAACTGAGATCACAATAATTAGGTATTTTAGACACGCCGAGCAGTCTCATTCTTATAATTATGACAATCATCATAAATCTGTTTAATAAATGGCACAATTATACAATACCGAGTTTAAAACTTCTTCGTATTTTTTAATATACTTACTTTAAATTATTATTTTAAGTAAAACAATTTTAAAAAACTCACTTCGGTTTTGAAAAAATTATCGTAGGAAACAAATAGTGTTAATTGTGTCATCTGTCAATCGACTTCTTACAGAGCTACAAATATAACCAGCGGCCTACAAAGCCCTTTCTGCTTCTACACTTGTTGGTTTTATAGTCAACAAATACTCATGAATAGAAGACAAGTATTTTCCTCGAACTCCTTCACTTTCACATGCAGTCATTTCCTTTCTTAATGTTTTCTCATAATCTTTCTCTTTTTTTATATATTTATGCTCTAGGTTTTCATATCTTGCTGGATTTGCATCTGTAATTCTTTCTGTTATCGGATCCGGTTTTCCGGATTGCAATCCCTATCTTTTATCTTAGTGTGTATAAATACGACAACTCAAATCTGCAACGAGCTAGATGAATGAAATTTAGTATACAGACTTTACACCAAATTTGCAGATCTGTATCAAATTTGGGACCAAATCGGCCAAAAGATAGAGGTTCCGTTCGAAATTCACGCTCGATTCTCTTCACTGTACAACGAAACTTAAAGAAATCGTGCCACGTTATGCGCGTGTACTAGAATGTTGCGGGGAAAACGCTCCTAATTATTTATAGATATTTTTAAAAATCATGATGAAAAAAGAATACTTATCTGCAATCCATTTCATATTTCAATGATTTGTTTTTATGAAAATCTTAATGTTTTCTCATTTTTGTACACGTTTGTTCATTGTTTACACATCTGTTTTAAAATGATATTAGCCATTCTTTGTAACTAACAACATAGTGATCCTTTCGGTTCCTTAAATCGTGACCCTTCTTTCAGTGGCGTAATGAAGATAATACCCCTAGTAGCACAAAGGTATTGAACAATATTCGCAATATTGTATAATATCGAACAATATTGTACAATATCGGATAGCATGTTGTGCTACCTGGGACATGAACGATAAATACAACATAGTGATCCTTTCGGTTCCTTAAATCGTGACCCTTCTTTCAGTGGCGTAATGAAGATAATACCCCTAGTAGCACAAAGATAGTGAACAATATTCGCAATATTGTATAATATTATATAATATCGAACAATATTGTACAATATCGGATAGCATGTTGTGCTACCTGGGATATGAACGATAAATACAACATAGTGATCCTTTCGGTTCCTTAAATCGTGACCCTTCTTTCAGTGACGTAATGAAGATAATACCCCTAGTAGCACAAAGATATTGAACAATATTCGCAATATTGTATAATATTGTACAATATTATATAATATCGAACAATATTGTACAATATCGGATAGCATGTTGTGCTACCTGCGACATGAACGATATATACGCCGTTCCAATTTAATGTTGGGGTCCATTGTCAATGGGGGGAACAAAGTCTTGATATCACACTACAGCGCAAGCAAACATTCGCTTAGATGTCGCATGACATGGGCAGTTATGTTTGTCATGTGACAGTGACATCATGTGATCTGATTCTGTTATTTTTATATTATTATTCTCATCATACGCATAAGTCATTCAAAGAGAGTGATATTTCACTCTCCTTGTTTATCTTTTTATATATTAGCTAATTTTATTTAAAATTGATTTTGAAGGAAAGAAATATTCTTTTTCATTAAAAAATTATTAATGATTATCTTTGTTCAGGATCATCTTTGTCATTTGCTTCCTGATGTTGATTGGTAATGAAGTTTTGTTACTTCAGGAAGCTTTTGGTAAGGAGTCCACTTACATAAACAGTATCAATAAAGACATAAAATTAGGTAAGCAAAAAGATCCAGAATATTTTCCCGATTATCCTGCTGTAACAGTTTGCCGGAGACCACCTTACAGAACAGGTTAGAATTTCAACAATTCATTTCTCATTAGTTATTTGAGTTCGGATGCTCAGCTTATTTTATTTTTAATTAGAAAAAATTTACAAATTTAAATTCGGAATATCATACCAGATAATAAAAGTAATGGAAAGCGAAAATGAAATCTCGAATTCAAATCTTGATTCATCTCCTGGGTTTTTTATACATTTTTATTAAACTTGTTTTATGTTTGTAAAGATAAAATTATGTAACTGATCTTACACTCTCTTCCTGATGTGCAAGAGTTTTGAAATTTTGAATACTTTTGAGTTCTAGATGGCAATATACAATTTTTATGTATTCAAAACTTATTTATCACTTAATTAATGTATTTAATTAAATATCGGATGCATACTAGGGCCTCACCGGGTAATGGAATTATGAAAAAAAAATCCAGATTCGATAGTAATCCTAATAATGAATTAGAAAATAAAGACTAAAAAGTAGAAAGTAGTTAAAGTAATAAATGTCCACTTTTTAATACACTGATAAAAGTATGTTTTCAAAAACTGTTTAGATTAATTTTATTTTTTATTTAGAATGTTTTGTTTTTAAACGGCACATTAGATCTCATAAAGCTAATTCTACTGAACTTTCTGTGAAAAACAATTTTATTGAAATTCTTTCCTTTTCTCTTTTTCGAAAAATTCGAATTCCAGATTTAAACCCTGAACCGATCCATTTTCCTAAATAGGCGAATTTTCATAATATGACTGAAGAATTATTTTAGTAAACATTTTGACAAGCACATTTACCACTGGTTGTTCTCTTTTTTCCTTCTGGGTTCTTTCTACGGTTGCTTAATTTTAGATTTTGATAAAGCAAGAGCAAGGTCTAGCCATGATAGGCCTAACGCATATCTTTTAGGAATGGAAAACTGTTAGAAAAATACAGCGTCATGATACCGCAGGCAGCGTATAAAGCTATGTTATGACAAATATGTTATTGCAGAATATTTTCCTTGCAAAACGTGTTATTCCTTCGCTCCGTTGGTTTGCTTATTTAAAAATTTGTGATAGAATTGTAGTCTTTAAGCTGTATTATATTTTTATTGCAAAAGTTGGAAACTAACTTCATAAATTTCAAAGAATTGTTCCATTTTCTTTATTTTAAAAATCTGGTGTTCCGTACATTAATAGATGTAAGAAGACTACATTATTTCGTTCTTTCACTTACATCATAAGTAGCAAACAAATTTCACGGTTTAGAGAGTCTCTTTCTAAGAAATAAGAGAGTATATTCTGAATTTATTTTATTTTAATCACTTTTATCGAGGTTGTTTTCGTTATTATTGTTGAAAAAACGTTGCACAATATTTAATATGATGAAGCTTTTTAAGAAAGAAACTTATTTTAGCATTTGAATCTCACTGTCTCATACCTTCACATCCTAATGATAGAACTTCTTTACTAATGTCTTTTTTTCCATACTAAGGAAATAATTGGAGAAATTTTTGTTATTGCCTAATATTTTTCTCGCGATTTGCATTTATTTATCACAAATTTTCTGAATTATCTTATATTTGTATTTATTTTTCAGATTTCAACCGAAGCTACCTGGAACTGGTGGAATACATTTTTCTAGCACTGGGTTTTCCAATGGTGAGCTTTACTCCCCACGAGCTCAGCATGGTCATTGAGATGGCAGTGCATATCAACGATTCATTCAAACTGAGCAATGAAACTCTGGCTTTTCGTGATAAACTCATAAAGCTTGAGAACAGATTTCAAGATTTCGAATCCCAAGAAAACTTCAATTTGACACGATTCGTCTTTGACCATAGTCTAGGGTAAAATTCCTTATATCCTAAACTATTAAAAGAAGAAATTCAAATGCTGCATTTTTCTAGCATTGGGCCTCATGAGGAGTGAAGTGCACCATGTTTCCCGTGGTGAGCTTCACTCCCCACAAACATCTTTGAGATGGTAGTGCATATCAATGATTCATCCAAGCTGGGCAATGAAACTCTCCCTTTCTCTGATACACTCATAAAGCTTGAGAACCGGTTAAAAGATTTCGAATCCCAAGGAAACTTCAATTTGACACGATTCGTCTTTTAGCATGGTCTAGGGTAAAATTCCTTATGTACTAAACTATTAAAGGAAGAAATTCAAATACTGCATTTTTCTAGAACTGGGATTCGTGAGGAGTGAACTTCACAATGTTTCCCGTGATGTGCTTCACGCCCCACGAATTCAGCATAGTCATTGAGATGGTAGTGCAGGTCAACGATTCATTCAAACTGAGCAATGAAACTCTGGCTTTCCGTGATAAACTCATAGAGCTTGAGAACAGGTTACAGAATTTCTAATCCCAAGGAAACTTCAATTTGACATGATTCGTCTTTGATCATAGTCTAAAGTAAAATTCCTTATATCCTAAACTATTAACCACTTAATTGAATAGTTTTCTTTGCTATCTAATAAGATGACCCCCTCCTGTTTTGGAAAGAGGCTGTCGTTTTCATTCATTTAAGAAGTCATAGGATACTTAAGATGTTTATGGATCCTACATATTTTTTGTGTCAAATTATAAAGCTAATTAATGATTCAATTTTAGTTTATAAGACTAAAATTTCGATAATTCGATGCACGAGTATTCTCGGGCTGTTAAGTTAAGCGGTTAAAAGAAGAAATTTAATTGCTGCATTTTTCTAACACTGGACCTCATGATGAGTGAAGTTCGCCATGTTTTCCATGGTAGGTTTCACTTCCCACGAAATCAGCATGATCATTGAGATGGTAGTGCATATCTATGATTCATCCAAGCTGAGCTATGAAACTCTCCCTTTCTCTGATACACTCATAAAGCTTGAGAACAGGTTACATGATTTTGAATCTCAATGAAATTTCAATTTGAAACGATTCGTCTTTGAGCATAGTACAGGATAAAAATGCTTCATGTCCTAATTTATGGTCAGTAGAAATTCAAATGTTACAGAACAGTGACAACTCAACTTGCCAGCACAAGGAAAACTACATGATACATCATTACGCCCAGTTGCGCAATTTTGAATATTGTCCTAAAGTGCAGAGAGTTTATTGATATAATTGAAAAGAGTTCAATTTTTAATATCAGCAATCGATATTCTGTGTAAAGAAACTCAATTATTGAACAAAGTTATTTAATTTCATTGAGTTGTTACGCACGCATAAAAATACGCATCACACCATTCGCCGGTTGTAGCCTAACAGCGTTTTAACTTCTGTCAACTTATGTTGACATTAACCATGACAAATATTATAAAAGCTTATATAAAATAGATGAATATTTTCTTAGTATTTGTTTGACACTCTTTCTAACAAAATTAAGGCTTTTTGTAGTGTTAAAAACGAATTGTACTTTATTATTTGTTCTTCTAGTTTAAAAGCGGATATTTCGATTTTTTCAAAGATGAAAATTCAAATTATTAATGCAAAATTTCTTTTCTTTAATTTCTAATATTCTAGAACCAAGACGTGAAAAGTTGTTCGTTTTTTCAATTCATAGTAAAATTTGAAGTTAAATAAACGAAATGCCCTCGCATTTCTTTTTTTTCATGATATTTCTTTATATGAATGATACTCAGCCTACCGATGAGCTTTCTTAGAGGGTAACGAAAAATACAAAGGAAAAGCGAATGCATGAAAAAAAGAAAATAATTTGGAAAAAGCTGATTATTGAAACCAAAAAGTCAAAAGATAAGTTAATTAGATATTAATTATTTAAATTACAAACTCAATTTGGATTGCGAGGTTTCAAAATTCTATAAAAATCAATAAAATAGAACACGACGAAAACCGATATGGAAGGTCAAATTCTAGTTTATAAAAAGTTGCCGAAAGGTGAATTGTAATAAAAAGGAAGAAAATAAAGAGAAAAAATATGGCTGTCTTCGAAATTTTATGAATATCTTCATTTGGAAGAAGATTGATTGTCTTCGAGTAAAAGCGATATAACCTCCGATTCCCTCCTTTTTCTTTAATTCAAACTATACTTGCAGACTGAATGTTAAATGTTCAGTATTACTGCTCGCTTATCATCTGAAAAGTTTCTCCTAATGCGAATATTATTCTTTTTTTTACAAGAGCAGCAAAAGTATATTCTTTGTATATGTTACTGTGAAAGACCGCAACTGGAGAATGTCGACTTTCACCGGTGAAAGTCGACATTCTCCAAATGTGAATGTTGACATTCACCGGTGACATTACTATGTGAATGTTGACATTCACTGGTGAAAGTCGACATTCTCCAAATTTCGGTCTTTCACGGTAACATATATACAAGACTTATTAAGAAAAATGTCCATATGAAAAACTGCGCTTGAGTTCGATTTTAGTCAGCACAGATAATGCTGGAATCTACAATGCTTTCTCGACCAAATATCTTTAAACATTTTGTCTTATAGGCGAAATGAAAATAATTTGAAATATTATCGCTTAACTGAATAAACGTAATTTTGAAGCTTAAAATTTTTATTTACTTTATAGTACAATTTTAAACTACTCATCTCATTCTCCTTAATTACTCTTGAGACATTCAACCAAAGGTTTATTTCATTTTTTTAGCTAATTTCTTAATATGCATGCATTATATATGCTTAGAAGCTCACAATGCAACATGTATTGTATAGGTTGCATCGTGAATATCTAAGCTTAGATTCTTTTTACTGATATTCATGTCCAGCCTGACACAAAAATTCGCCACACTTGATAAATCTAGATCAAACTTTACGATTCTGTTAGAATCTTCAAGAATTTCCTTAAGGGGGGTTGGAACCCTTAGTCCGTTAACCCTAACCCTATTACTTCGATGTAGCTTTTCTCAAAATCTGTTATAGATTCATGTTTGAAATATTTTATATAAGTAAAGTATATCTTTCTCATTATACTGAAAGGATTTTTTTTTAAATTCAAAAATTAATTTTTTACAAATTTTTTTGTGTCAAAAAAAATGTGAAATTGGATATTTCGATGCACTTTTCCTCAAAATCTGTTATAGATACATGTTTGAAGCTTGTTATATAAGTAAAGTATACCTTTTTCATTAAAATGAAATGAGGTTTTTAAAAAAAAACTCAAAATTTTATTTTTTACAATTTTTTTGTGTCAAAATGGGATAAAACTTCACTATGTGTAATTAAATATTTTGTAAATTTAAAAAAAATTTAAAATTAACCAAAATCTCATTTCAGTATGATGAGAAAGGTGTACTTTACTTCTATAAAAAATTTCAAATATGTATCTATAACAGATTTTGTGAAAAGGTACATCGAAGTGGCCAATTTAACATTTTTTTATTTGACGCAAAAAGATCTGTAAAAAATGAATTTTTGAATTTTTTTAAAAAAAATCATTTCAGTATAATGAGAAAGATGTACTTTACTTGTATAAAAAATTTCAAACATGAATCTATAACAGATTTTGATAAAAGGTACATCGAAGTAGCAGGGTTAGGGTTAACCGATTTAGGGTTCCAACTCTAATATATAATAAGTGTCCCGTAATGTCCGCGTAAACTCGGGAAAGCGCGATTCCTCACTCTAAGAGAATGAAAAGTTTCCATAGCATATACATTTACTGCCCCTAGTCTTCGAGAAAGTTGTTCTCAAAAAACGATGTCTTCACACCCGATCACAAAGAAACTTTATTTGAAACATAAAAGATAGTGTGAGGCTTAATATTTACAGGGGCAAAACTTCAAAATGACTGTCCTTCATATCAAGGCATGAATGTGAGCGCCTTTAAATATTGGACTGAATCTGGTTTAGCAGTGAGGTGTTTACAAATGTTCAAACAGCATGAAGACGAACAACTAACTCTCTTTTTGCATTGGAGCTCAAATGGTTCTATTGAAAAAAATCCTTATGTTTCATTAGAATTTTAGTTAATTCTTAAAAGCCCAATTTTTAAAAAAAAATTATTTTAAAATGTTTTTTTGACTTCCTTTTCTTGAATAAAACACTGGAAAAATACTTTTAAAAATCCTATTTTGTTTTAAATATGGTTTATGGCTAATAAGCAGTTTGTTACACACTCACAACAGTGGATTTTATTTGAGAAAAAAATTTCCTTGATAAAATTCTATAATGTAAAGAACAGATGGATTTTAATAAATAATAATACGGAAAAGGAATTTCCTTCAACAAAGCTAAAAAAACGCAGCCTCAAGTGAGAAATCATCGATTTATTTTTATTTTTTATAAGCACTCAGGCTGCCATCTGTATATTTTAAATTGATTTAATAAAAATTTCAGTATGTTTCCTGTTGACAACAACAGGCATTAGAGCTTCGATCTCATTCTCAAGATTTAAGAAGACAAAATTGGGTATGTTTCTTAAAGGCAACACTGGGCCTTTAAGGGTTAAGGGGATATGAGATATAACTCTCATGTTACGTGTTATTTCCTCTTAGCACATGCCAGGAAGCTCTTTGCTACCTTTCTCTCAGACGGAGTGTGTCTCGGCACGCTACCCTTTCCTTCTACTAGGTATGTCGCGTGTGTTGAGACTCTCTTATCTACCCTATTAAAATTCGAACGTCAACAGACGTATGTATGTATGTATGTCCTTCTATCTTCACACGAACCACTGAATCCTGAAACTAGCGTAAGTACCAAAAGATGGAAAATAATCCAAGGAATCCATATCGACTATTTAAATTCCGAAATTGTAATTAGTTAAAAAGATATTAATTAAAAATATCAAAATGAATGAATTGACATGCTGCCATCTATTGGCAGAATGGGGAATTCATTCACGGCGGATTCTTTTTTGCCCTATTATTAGTTTTCGCATCCTGTGTTGCATTTTTTTAATTTATTTAACGGAAGTTGGTATTTCCTTTTCAGCGATCTTCTGTGTTTGGATTTAATAACAATTAAGAAAAATAGTTTTCCTGCATTTTTCTTTCTTTTTTTGTCGTACGGTGTTTCGCAACATTTAATTTTGTTGGGGGAAAATATTTATTCATTTTTATCCGCTTTTTTTCATTATTATTCGTTTTATTTTTTCTTTTGCAAAACAAATATCATGCTAATCTGTTTTAATTTATAAGCATAAGAATTCTCGCGTTTTCATTCAAACCAAACTGCTTTAAGGTAGTAAAAAGACTAGAACTGAAAGTTTTAATCCAACAAGAGAGGATTCAAAACAGATTTACGTTTGTTGGGGAAGCTTAGTGACAATATTTGTAGGGGGAAAAACAGAGGCGGGCATATGAAAAAATGTGGATTCCGAGAAACGCTGGGTTATTAACTATAAGGTAATTAAAAGGTTGGCTTTAGAAATTTTAATTAAACAATATAAGATTCAAAGGATTTTTTTAGTTTTGGGGGGAACATAACGTTTACGTTAGCGACAATATGCGTAAAAAAATAAACCGGAGGCGGGCATATGAAAATTAGTAATAAAAAGACTAGATTTGAAAGAATATTTATATTTGTTGGGGAAAGTAAGTGACAATATTTGTGGGAAATAAACGGAGCCGGGAATATGAAAAAATATGGATCCCAAGGCTTCACGTGATCTCACTTCTTTCCGCCCGGGAACATCCCATTATTCAATATTGCCCGTGCAACGCCGGGCCATGCAGCTAGTATTTGTATTATTTGTTAAACAAATCAATTGAGTTCAGGTGAAAAGTTACTGGAAAATAAGCAGGTTATTGTGAGGTTTTGCCAATCTGACCGCCCCTGGGAGCGTGTGAAGTGACCAAATATGACATCATCGTTTTTTGAGAGCGATTTTCTAGAAAACTAGGGATTGTAGTGCTATAATTCTTTGCGCACTTTTCGTCCTCTAAGAATGAGGAATCAGTTGTTCTGAGTTTATGCGATCATTACAGCAAATTCCATTTAAAAAAATCATAACAGTAACCAGTAGAGGCTTTGCTGATAAGATAAAATCTACCAAGCCGAAAACTCCTTTAAAGTATTTTGCTTATATTTATCTTCAGCTTCTAACTTCAAAATCTTTATAAATCAAGGTAAATTCTTAAATTCTGCAAGAATCCTCCACAATTTTCTTCAGAATTTATAAATATTTTATCGATAGCAACGTATTTTTCAGAATACATTGTTTTTTTTATAGTTGCCAAGAATTTTTCTCCAGGTGTATAGCTATGGTATTTCCAATGAATTGCTGTGCCATCTTCCATCCAGTTTTGACCAGCGTCGGTGTGTGTTATAGTCTGAAAGACAACCAGGACCTCATCGAAATAAGTAAAGATGCACCAGTTGAAAGGCCTTTCATTATTGACCTGCCATCCCCATCTCATCCTGGTGAATAATCTTAAAATAAGTTAAATTATAAAAATAAATAAATAAATGTTTTTAGAAACAACGCTTTTACTAGTGTACTAAAGGGTAGAAAATGATTTTTTTTATCAAAAACATGGAGATCAAACAAAATCGAAAAAAGCGTGAGATACTGTTAAAAATTCTCTAAGTAAATTGGAATATTTATCAAATTTATAATTTATTTTTAACTTGTTAATGAATAGTTATGAATTCTCTTCCTTATGATATTGATCGTGGCTTATTTTTCTTATTGTGTTATTTTCAGAGCCTCACACTTTTATAATTTTGTTTTGACCTCCATATTTTTTGATAAAAACTTGTTTTCTACCTTATAATAGACTAATAAAAGTGTTCTTTTATATATTTTTTAAATTTTTATGATTTCCTACATTTTACTCTTTAATAAATGTCATAATTGAGTCTTTCATATTAAATAAAAATTAAACACTTAACTGATTGCCAATTACTAAAATTACTAAAACCTGTACTGCCATTGAAAATAAATAATAAGATAATAGATAAAAGTTATACAACCAACTATACAAAATTTCAGAATTGGAGTACATCAAGAAATGAGTAAAAAATCAATTACAGAATTCCATACTTTATTAATGTCGAAGTTAAATAAAGGCGTGTGAAATTATTTTCGGTGCTCGGCTTTTTATCTAGTTTTTTAAGATCCTCTTAATCTGACTGACCATTGACTAAATCTTACGTTACTGTAATTTAAAATGAAGACTTTCTTCGCAATCGAGCATTTCATTAGGTAGTCTAAATAAAAGTGAAGATTATAAAAAAATTATCTGGATGATATAAAATATATTGGAGAGCAGTGACTGGTTTTGAAGTTAGGTTTAGACTTTAAAAAACCAAAGAAACACATTTAAAATTTCTGCATCACACAATTATTGCGACACTTTATGTCATCAAACCATGGGAAGATGACAAGGCAGTTCTCACTCGCGATTTCCACACAATATTAATGTTAGCAGTTTTGATACTTCACCAAAGTTAACATCCACCAGGTCCGCACAGAAGTCAAACTTTTGATGGCAACTAGACCCTTATCAACGATTCTCTATTCACGAAGTAAAGCCTCAATCATCAGATGTCCATCGCTTTCATTGTCAAATTCATCCGTCATCAAATTTAAAGCTCACGACGTCAGCATTACAGTCTAAGCTTTAAGAGGAATTTAAAACCTACCAGCTGTTCTCTAATCGGAAGTCTAACCTCTGTCGCCACCAGTCACCCTGCCCATTACCAAATTCAACGTTCACCGAGCCAGAATAGTAGGCGATTTTTTTGGAGGAAACAGAACACTTACCTTCTGTACTCTAATAATGAAATGATGCCTCTGTAGCCACCAGTCCACCCAGCCCTTTACCAAATTTGGCATTCACCTATCCAGCATAATAGGATCTAGCATATTTTGGAGGAAACTGAACACTTACCATCTATACTAAGCTAATTGTGAAATGAACCCTCTTTAGTAACCAGTTCACCCAGGCCTTTACCAAGTTTGACATTCACCCATCCAGCATAGTAGGATCAAGCATAGTTTGGAAGAAACTGAACACCATCTGTACTCTAATCATGAAGTGAATCCTCTGTTGCCACCAATCCACACGACACTTTACCAAATTTGACTGTCACCACGCCAGCATAATAGGCGAATGTTTGGAGGAAACTGAATAGTTACCATCCGCTAGGTGAACTTTTAGTGTAAACTGAACACTTACTATCTGTACTACCCTAAGCATGAGGTGAAGCCTCTGTCGCTCGTAGTCATCCAACCCTTACCTAATTTGACGTTCACCAATCTAGCATAGTAGGCGATTGTTTGGAGGAAACTGAATATTTGCCATATGTACTCTAATCAAAAAGTGAAGCCTCTGTCACCATCAGTGCACACCGCTCATTACCAAATTGGTAACGATCAGCAATCCTTTGAAATACACACCTGGAAGGCAATTGACTTTTTGCAGAGTCTAGGTAATGTGATCAGAGAATTAGGAATCGGATTCCGGTTGTATCGAAACTTTTCCGTGTAAATAGGTCACTTATATGATTCTCCTTGTATAACCCTATCACATTATCGAGTGTGAAGGACATTGTGTAGGCTCAAGATGCTGTTCATTTATAGACTATGACAATTAATATTACGACTCGATAATACCAAGCAACTTGGTGCAACACGAAACACATAAAATCTTTATAAGACCTTACATTAATAAACCTTGATATTCTGAAACATTAAAAATTTATAATTGCAGTAGAAAATTTATTTAAATTATTTTCTAATTTTTAACCATGAAATTAATTTTTCACAAACTCACTACCAGATAGAGCCACTTGTGCGCATCAAAATTTAATTTAATTAATTGATTAATTGATAATAAAATATAAAAACATTGAAATATTGTACTGTCAACAATAACACACAGATGTACGAAATTTCGAAACTCTAGCATATCAAGAAGTGAGTGAAAATGGATCACAAAATTCTATCTTTACGCATATGAAATAAGTTAACTAAAAATGTTTAATAATTGGTTTGAATTACCATTTTGGAACAGATTAACACTTGATGCATCGACTTTTTTTGCAGCAAAGGGTGTGGAGCAAGGTTTCAATGTATTTTTGACTGACCCCAAAGATATCCAAAACGTCTTTGAAGAGAATGAAGGACAGAAGATAGTGCCTGGATTTGTTACTACCATTTCCGCACATCTCATCAAAGTAAGCTATTGTTTATATTGCTCTCAAACATTTTTTTTCAGTTAGGTTCAAAACAATTTCGTTAACATTTATACATTATTTTTGCAGGTAGTTTCATTTTTTACTCAAATTTGATTTGTACAAGAACAAATACATAATTTATAAAAAAAACTGTTAAAATAAGTGGGCAATTACAGCAAATGGAATGTTAGACCTGGCTTCTAAAAGGTGGAGAACCTCTGGTATAAATGGTTAATTAGTGAGAGCATAATTCTTTTAACACAATTAAAAGGTTAATGAAAATTGTGCTCAACAGGTATACCGTTTCATTTCTAAAAACTCATTACTCAGGATCTGTAGTTCTTATCTCTTCGCAACTGCACCACAAAAAATACTTCTTGAAAGACTCGCAATCATTACCCCACCACAGATATTTGACTATCTACAGATATTTTAAAAGAATTACAAAAGAGATATTAAAAGACACAATAACCAACTAATAGAGATGTACACTTTTAAGTCCTCATTTTCTTCTTGAAATACTCGCAGCACTTCCTTACTTTTAGTTTCTACACTTGAAATGCCTTATACTTATAAAATTAATTTAAGTTAATTCTAAACAAGTTTGATTAAATCAGTTTTTATTTTCGAAAATAGAAGCTTTTTCTATATCTTTCGGATTTTAATATTATATATCAATTCTCATATAAAAAATATATCAGTTAAAACGCATCATGATTTGTTAAAAGGAAAGCAACTAAGAACGAAAATATATACGTATTGATAAAACGAAGTAGTATATCGTTTATTAAACCAAAAGCATACAGTGATAGATAAATTCAATAAAAAACATATTTTTTTAGTGTACTTTCTAGAACGCTAACAAAAATGTGTGTAGTAGAAACGGTAGAAATTTTTTATTTCAATTTTTCCTGCTTTTCAGTCTATAATTTATAATTTATTATTACAAACATTATCAAATCTCGAAATATTTTTTTTTCAAAATCAGTCGCGCTACACGTATGAAATCAAAATTTAATTAAGTCTACACAGTACTCTTTTCCAAAACTTTTTTTGGAGACAATAATAATAAAATAAAAAATTGACTTTATTTTTAGATTATATTAATAACTAGATTCCGATTTAAAAATGTCATTTTAGCAAGAGCTATTATTTTAAAATTTAAAAAAATGAAATTTTTTAAGTTTTTTTAAACTCTTATAAAATTCTTAATTTTTAATATTTTTTAGTTATTTTAAGGGAATTATATTTCTTGTATTCTTGGAAACAAAAGGTAGCATGGGATTGATGATCTGACTTTTTTAATTTTTGATAGTTATTATTTGTGAAAAAACATGAAAATTCTAAAAATATCAACTTTGACCTTTTTTTAAAAAATAACTAGAACTCTCAGGACTAAATACATGCTAATTCTTATACAACATATATATGAAAGTATCTACAAAAAATTTCAAGATTCTATCTTGAACAGAAAAAAAGCCTTAGGGAATAGAAAACATTTGCATCGCCAAAAATAAAAGTCTGAGAAAAATGCATTTAATGTTTGTAAAGGCATGAAACAAAAACTAATAAGGCTTGTAGAACTTAATTTTTTTATTATGTTATTTTCCAACTTATAAAATGCACTAAAATACTATTTTTAAGTCAATATGATTGAATATATTTTTTCTTATTTGAAATATTATGTAATTAGTCTGCCAGCTCTTCAAAACATTTTGTCTCTTAACAAGTCGATAACTTTTCGGTAGTGGCATTTTCTAAATAGAAAAATGAATAAAATACAATAATATTGTACTGCAAAGCTTCTAAATAAAATAAAATTTGTGTAAAAATTAATATTGGTCTTGAAAAAGTCGTTTTCATGAATATCAGTTAGGTAGTAATGAGAACTCAATAAGAACGCAGAATATAAACAAACAGAAACGATTTGGGTTGTGAACAATGAAGTTATGATAACCATTTCACCCAAGGAATTGATTTATTCACAAAATATTTTTAATTAATTTATTTTAAGAATGGGAAAATGCTTCAAAATGAAAACGAAACTAACCACTCTGTCAAACTTTGAGATTGATAACACTCAGAAAACTTCAAAATCTTTAAAACTATTTGGATATCAGATCTAAAATTTGGAGCCAAGTTTCCCAATCGTATGGGACATCGCAAAATGCAAAAAAAATCGATATTTTTGTCATTTTTAGGGTACTGTATAGCCTTAAATATATCGACTCATTGATAAGCAAGATTGAAAATATTAAAATAGTTTATTGTCGTCGAGAGTATACGTGTTCAAAATCTCAAAACTTTAGCATATCAAGAAATGAATGAAAAATTGGTTATAAAATTCCATCTTTCCCAAGACATGAAACAGGTCAAGTTAAACAGAGGTTTTAATACCAAAACGCATTCAATGGTTGTTGTTTTACGCTTGCACAAATTTGTTTTCCTTTCAATTCATAAATATTTCATAGCCGATACACAATAAATTTCATCGTTACACTCTGCTGTATTTATAAACGAATAGAGTAATTTCTGATCAAAAATATTTCTACTGTATTAGTATTTTCTTTGAAATAGTTTCTACTATTTCTCTAAAACAATTACATATATCTCTCCAACAGAGACAACGTACTGCTTTGCACACCGCTTGGCATGGAGGGTCCACCAACTGCCCCACCTTATTTGGCAGTGAACGCTTCACTTACAAGACGTGTTTCCATTTAATGACTTTGAAAGATCAGAAAGACATCTGTAACTGCACACCCCTGCTGCAGGCTGATGAAGGTTCTGGTTTTATGTTGAAAACATCTGGTACGTTAAGCATTTTATCTCCGAAACCAATTCAAAATATCACTTAAGATCACATATTTGATATGTTAAGATAGTTTACACTGAAGAACCGAAAGATCATTGACACCCCTATACTCGAATCTTTGGAGCATTCTGTTGATGTAAGCACAATCATCGACCGAGGAAATGTAAGCAACAGGTGCAATGGAATCACAGCTATTAATCAGAATGCTTTCTGCTCTCGTCCTAGGTAAATGTTGAGATTTAATTTATTGATCAAACGAAGAGTGGGTTTAAACTAAATCAACTCTTTGTTGATCAATCAAATTGAATTTAACAAAGAGTGGATCGTCATGACCTGAAATCTTAGCATTGATATTCTCGGCAAAGCTGTTCTCGTGCTATGGTAGTTAATATTTACAGAAAGTAGATTAATGACAGTGAAACAAGCAACCAGCGTAAAGGCGTTAGTCTTCTACACCCCACAAAAGGCAGTGTGAAGTCTAATCTGTCTAATTCTGTAATGCCAAAATTCAATCACTAATTTGACGTCGCCTTCATCTTCTCTCACAGTGCGATCATCGTCATTATACCCACTGAACAGTGAAAAAGTATTGCCTGGTCAGACGAAACCCGATTTCTCTTACATTATATCGATGGCAAGGTCAAAAATTCGTCAGTTGGCCGCTGAACAGATATTAGACCTCTGCGTAGTAGGTAGGAGTCACGCTGCTGGCGGCTCAGTTATGCTGTAGACCATGTTCACACGGTAGCTCTAGGGTTTGTGGTTGTCGTAGACAGCACCATGAAAGATATGGAACACCTGAGTGTCACCGTCGGTCGTTTAAGACTCTAAACCCTTGATGCGGGTTGGTCGGCGTTGATTATTTATACCTGAATGCCACTCCGGATCATAACGTCTGTTTTCTCAAATGTTTATGTTTCTGCTTAACAACGCCCCCTAGGCCAAAATTGTATCTAAATGGTTTCAGGAGCATGGCTTGAAGTTCCACCTAGTCTCCAGTCGACAAAGTGGTCGATATCTTAATCGATCCTTATCATGGTACCAAGCGTAAGATGCAATGCCGCATAATTTACGCTAACTGACTGACATTTGCTTAGATATTTGGCAATCCTTGCTTCTGGATATATACCATGTAGTCCATGTCCGCACGTACTGAAAGTGCAGTGTGAGTTACAGGCGGATGAACCTTGTATTAGATAGATGGTCATAATGTTTTGCCTTTTCGGGTGCATATCTTAAGCTCAGAACAGTATAATTCTGAAGCAAATTTTGCTTTTTTTTTCGTTTAGGATGTTAGGAATACCCAATATACTGGGTTTCCACTTATATCCGTTACACCCCCCCTAACTTCTAAACGGTGACAGCTTGGGCCATAAAGTTGGTGTCTAGGTATAGTAAAAAGGCTATGCACTACTCGATGAGACAACTTACAACGCCATCTATTGGCAAATTTTGGAATTAGTGGTCCTGTCTCGTAAACGGTGAAAGATACGAGAAAAAATTTAATTAGAAAGTTGTAGAGTACTCTCGATTTAGTACTAAAAGATACTTGCTCACATTAATACTCAAAACAGAATGTAAAAAATGAACATTTGTTTGATTGTGATTTTGAATACTATGGGTCTTGAAGCGCGAGCGAAGCGAGAAAAGACCTTCTTATGGGGACACATATAAGGGAAGGTATATACGACCCCTCCGCCAACATTGCAGGATCTTCGATGACTCATTACTTATGCTTGTGCCTCCGTAACACCTGCCAACTCCATTCCAGAGTGCAAATGTGTATAGTTGCTAACGGAGAGCATTTTGAGCAATATAAATAAATGATCCAGAAGACAGGGACATGTCTCAGTTTCTTTCTTCCACTCTTTATGACATGACAATTTTCGAAATCGTGACCAAACAAATGTTCATTTTTTGCTTTCTGTTTTGAGTATTAATGAAAGGTATCTTTTAGTACTAAATCGAGAGTGCTTTACAACTTTCTAATTGACATTTTTCTCGTATCTTTCACCGTTTACGAGATAGGACCGCTAATTCCAAAATTTGCCGATAGTTGGCGCTTAAGTTGTCTCATCAAGTAGCGCATAGCCTTTTTACTATACCTAGACACCAACTTTATGGCCTAAGCTGTCACCGTTTAGAAGTTAAAAGGGGTGTAACAGATATAAGCGGGAACCCTGTATATTGGCTGCAGGCACAATTTATTTGCCACGTTTTTCATTTGTGCAGACACAGTTAGTATGGAAGAAATCACGAAAGAATTAGAGCATTTGAGTAGACAGGGTTTTAGTTTACCTTTGAATACTAATAGAAATTCAGTAATTTTTATAGCGATTATTTTCAAACAGTAGAGTACAAAGAATCGTGACAAAATAAGAAATTTAGTTCTTGAGTGAGTTACTTTTACTGTGGAAAAATATGCATCATCTAAATAGAATGTTCACTGTTAGGAAGAAATCATTTAAACGGAAACACCACCTCGTAGTTCAGCAATTTTTGCAGAAGCTTATATTTGTTCACCAGTTTCATTATTGATATTTTGTTAAGAGTAAGGTAACGTTCCACTCCTCCATCTTCCCCTCTGAACCCATTGGAAACCTAGAAGAAACGCATAAGAAGAAAATATCCATTTGAATGAGTTAAACTACTCCCTAAATTATCTTACCTAAATTAAAATCCCTTATAGAAGTAACAAAGGATTGTTTCCGGGGACACCTCGTAATTTTTAACCACAACCAGATGGTTCCTGAACCAGCTGAGATTCTGAATGGAGGACAATTCACTGAACGTTTTTAAGCACCTATTCCACTCATTGTCTTAGCATTGGTAACCACAAGTGGAGTTACCCCCGGCCTGCCTGAGCATACTGGGCCTCTGAATTACAGCCGCCTCAATAGCTCAAGTACTGAGGCTGGAGTCCTAATAGCCTGTCTCCAGGCCACGTCCAGACACCTTCCGAAGGAGGTACTATCACTGGTGGGGGGGGGGGCTCGACTACCACTATTTCGTTGCAATATTAGAATTGGTAAAGCATCGCTGCGAAAACTACAGAACTATTTGTTGGTTTAAATTGTGAACTCTGGAACCAATAAATTCTGGTTTCGTGATGATAAAAAATAATCCGGTTTTATTTCCATCCTTTGTGTGCAAACATCATCCTTCTTTCTTTTTTTCATTCATTTGCGATGCTTCTACTAATCGTGGATAACATGTGCGACTCCTCGACTTATGACAGAGTTGCGTTCTAGTTGGCAGGTCATAAGTCTTGCTAGTAGCAAGTTGGATTTATATTTTTCAACGTAACTTTCATTCAAACGAACAATAAAAATTGAGTGTAAAACATAAAAATTCAATCTATACGCGTTTAATTATTGTATATAATGTGAAAAATACGTGATATGTACTCTATTGTACATACGGTAAACAAAGCTAAAACCTGAAATTGCGTTTTATTTTGAAATTCGAAATTTATTTTTTATGGTCTTAAATACGGTTGATAGTATGCTGTAAGTCGAGGAGAAGACGTACTTAGATCATGTATGCAGAAATAAATCGATAATAATAATCTTTCGATTCACTCTGAGTTTTATTTTTGTTTCTTTCTTTATTTATTTTTGGCTATCTCTGTATAAACTTGATTTCCTATGCAGAAATAATATATGCATTTCTTACTATGCATTTTCTTAGGTTATAAGTCGGAAAGAATCTGTGGACCCTATGACCAGTATGGCTGCATCTTCAAAGCAAGTCTCAAAAATAACTGCAAGTATATTCAGCTTTAATTTATAGGCATTTATATAACGTAAAAAATCAGAATTACACAATTATGTTTTGAGCAGCTTTTAAAATCAAATAAGGATATCTATGCATGTATCCTAAAAAAAATAGAGAATATGGAAAAGTCTAATGTTTATTGGTATATTTATTATTTTTCGAAGAAACTTTCGTTCTTTTAGAACTTTTTTATGCGTTCAGTCTTGATTATTTGTTTCCCTTTATCTTCTAG